>JALLAW010000035.1:0-22729 GCA_036939535.1 Cyclotella kingstonii | reverse complement strand
ATGATAGTTTACAAATTGTGATTGCCAAAGTGACCATAATATGAATACTAGCATATTACGAATATCGGGATTTCGGAAAAAATAGCAATTTGGAAAATCACGAAAAAAATTTGTGGTCATGACCAAATGGGGATTTTTAGACGAAAACATGTAAACTGGTACTAGCAGTATGTATACTGAGAAGTTTCCCATACAGGGACTAACACATACATGGACTGACATGGCTATTTTTTTCCTCAATGGTCGTTTGTGGTCTACAGTAGGTAGAAGTGAAAGTTAACCGAGTATAGTGCTGCTACTGTGTAGTAAAGGTTGCAAAAGTGAACATCGTGTCATATTTATGCTGTAGTATCACATAACAGATTGACCAATGATATACTCACTTTTTTTGCAAGCACTCACAAAATGGCATGCACACTGTACCTCTAGTTTTGAGAATACATTGACTTTGCTCAAATCAAACTATAGTCAAAGAAAGGGAACAAGTGCTAAAAATCTCATATAGATAGAAATCTGAGAACACATCAATCGCATCTAGGGAAAAGTTGCTACAGATGAAGAAGGTATCGAAGATAATTGAATGTACCCTAAAGACAATTATGAGACATGTGAGGGGAAACAAATTTGCGGTGAAATCAAGGAAAAACAAATCAGGCGATCTTGCAATCATTGTTCGAAAGTAATTGTGCCGTAATTGCATCTGAAAACGAAATCTCAAGAGAAAATGACTGATTAATGTTCCAAATCAAAAATGGAGGAAATTCAATCAAAAATGGAAGGTATTCGTTTATTTCCATTAGAAACACAAGTGGGATCTAATAAGAAATATTCACATGTGAGGGGTCTGGTGTTGGAGAGAGTGGGCTTAACAAATCAGGAAAGCTGTGATAAACATTACGAGCAAGACAACAACCAAGTACCATATTTAATTGCAGATGAATCACGCGATGAGTGTATTCTGGAATTGCAGAAATTATCCGCTGATTTAAAACGAGACCAAAAATGTGATGATTTCAGTAATGCACTCAGTATACTGGATCATAAAAATCAAAATGTGGATTCTTCCACTCTTGAGTTGAAGACGTGGGAACGGCCACAATTTGCCAGGGCGATTGAAGGAGCTTTCATAGAGTTTTTGCGCCTTCATCATTGCCAACCATTACTAGACAAGGATGATGATAGTTTGAGCCATCACTCTGATAATAGAGCTTACCCACAGATTGATGCAGGAGAGGGATGGCATAATGTACTTGATGATAGAAGGAAGACACAATCTGAAGGAAAAACTGTAGCATGGAAAGATTGCATAGATTTTGATGAAAAAGAATACATGAAAGTACTGCAAGATAAAGAGGCAAGTGATGCTCTTTTGAACTCAATGAGAAATGATCTTGATAGATCTCAAAAATTGAATGTGGCTTTTGAGAAGCAGTTGTGCATGAATATCCCTACACACACTCTAAACGCACAAATCGAATCTCAAAGGAGAGACCTTGAAACCTTGAGCGTCGATAAAAAGCTTTTAGAAGTTCAGCTGGAAGCCACTCAAGAACAACTTTTTAAGGCAAAGCAAGACGCAATAAAGACTGCATCTTCAATGAAAAGCATACTGGTAGAAAAGAAGAAGCTAGAGGATAACGTAAAAAAGTTAGAGATTGACATAGAGGGTTTGAAGGAAAAAATTGTCAGAATGGAAATGATGGATGAGCGACAAAGAGAGTGTCATTATTTTCATGGAAATGAAAAAGCTGAACTTGAAGCGACAGTTCATCATTTACGCATTAATTTGAGCGCAGCACATACTACAATCAAGCGAATTGAGAAAGACCGATCATGTGAAAAGAAGCAGTATCATCGTATGAAGGAAATGGCAGATAATGAAAAAAGTAACATAGATCATTGTCTGAAAAAAGAGGTAGAAAAAAATATGGAGGTTAGAAGAAAATACTATATTTTGGAGCAAAAGTTACAAGTAGCAAAGAAGAAAGAATTGGGGCTGAAGTCTGAACTTTACAAGTTGAAAGAAGACATAGCACAGAAAGACTTACTGTATGCAGGATTGATTTCTCAGCATGATCAATTCAATACATCTTCTGAATATGAACCAAAAGATATCTTAGATGTCAATCAATTACAGAAGACTAATGATAGTTTAAACAATGAATTGGCAATGACAATTACCGAAAATATTAAGTTAAGAGAAGAATTGGAACAGATGAGGAAAAAAACAAACTATGATTCGACGAGGCTCCAGTCAGTTGAGCTTCAGCAATTTATGACTTCTAATTGGATTGATGATAAATCTATTGAATTTAAAGAGGAGTATTATTTTGTTCAAGATAATCCATCGGATAAAATGAGAATCAAAAATTTGAACACAAGCATGGCTGAAAATTTTCATATCCCACAGAGCGAAATGAATGAATTTCCTCCTAGGACGGCAGATTCTATTGCTAAGGAACTGAGTACTTTTCTCACTGCGCGCAACCGTTTCAACCATCTTCATTCAGAGTTTGTTGCTACATCAGCTAGGCATTCTTCAGAGATAGGGGACAAAGTCGACACATCACAGCCATGATTTGTAAATAGAAGAAATTATAGTTTTTCTTTGTGCCAGACTGAATGGTGCCTGATGTATGTTTCGTGGTTAACAATTATAGCAAACAATGTAAAATATCCCTTTTCATCTTAGTCAGTTGCCTTATTTATTCTACTCCGAAGAGTGTATGCACTTGACATACAGCTTTCCAATTTGATTTTGAGCCCTGAAAGTAAATCGTTTTCAGTCACAACAAATCTAGAGTATGGTGCAAAGCTATCAACTAGCTGCATTTTAATATGTCTCATATTGTCACTGAATAAGAGCTTAAGAGAGGTGTCTATTTGATCTGCATGTGTCATCAAATCCGTCTGGAATTTCTTGTTCGCAAATCTATGCCCAAGGGGCGATGCTATGATACCGAGGGTCAACATTGCAGAAGATGATACTACTCCTATCGCACTATCCACTACATCAAAATGAGTGAGTCCACAAGAGACTATTGCACTTACATAAAATGCATTTGAGATAAGCGATACTCTACAAAGCAATGAGTAGATTTGACCTTTCCATAAATCATTAGGGATATCTTTGGTAACATTTTCGATATGATACATAAAAGAAGTATTCAAATCTTCTTGAAGTCTAGTGAATTGGGCAACTTTAACAACTCCCACCATTCTACTGATGCCATCGATAGTTTGTGTTGAGTTTCTCTGATTGCTACCCCAGCTCACAACTGTCGGTCTTTTACCTAGATACTCAAGAGTAGCCTGCCCTTGAGCTTTTGACCGTGATGAAAGTGTATCTGAGCACTCACTGAGAAGAAAACGCAGTTCATTCAGCAATGTATCAGATTCATAATTTATCTTTATTAATGAAGGTTTGTGCTTCAATGCCATTAATTTGTTTTGCTGACATGCATCTTCCCAGACACCATTGAATGCATCCCATCCCATGCCAAGGCCCATTTGAAATTGATCTATAATTGAGAGTTGCTCCAAAACTTTTGATAGAATTAGAGATTTTTTTATAAAGACTTCTTTTACTTTTGATCGACAATGATCCAACACTTCACTTAAAATTTCATTTTCCCACGCTGCCGTCTGACTGTTTAGCAACCGTAATATCATGATATCTGCTTCCAAGCCTTCTTGACGTTTTGTAATTTCATGTTGACAGTCAAGAAGAATTCCTTCAGTAACTCCAAGCGGATTGAGAAGTTTTGTTTTGATTCTTGATGTTGCTGTGAGTGTTTCTAATAGACTAAGATCACAGAATTCATGAAGTTCCATCTGATGAGTCGTTTAAGATTCGCATCAAGGGGATTACGTGACAACTTTAAAATACTTACAAATGCTCAAGAGATGCAAGGTTAGACCGCTTCCACAGACTAATTTGCTCAAGATCTTTGCTTCTTACGTTCAAGTTGTCACATGCATATAATAATTTTACCGATAAGGCATCCCTTGCACTTACGGGAATTACTACAGGTCTTGCTCCTAATAACTCTCCGGCATGCTCTGTCACAAAGTCAACCACTTTCTTTTTTGTTTTTTCACCATGGTCTTCACCTTTTTGTCTCTCCAAAACATCCATTTTATTTATCACCAAAACTACCCTTTTTCTGTAAGATTTGATTGAAGTCTTGAGCAACTGTTTTTCTGACTCAGAAAATGGTCTGTCTGCAGAAGTAACAAAGACGATGAGATCTGCATCATGCAAGATACGAAGAGTGCTTGATGTGTGCTGTAAAGAAAGAATAGCATTCGTTCCAGGTGTGTCAATCAGACATAAGTCAGATAAAATAGGATATCTCGAAGTAGATAGAAGATGAAGCTCTGTATGTGCGATGGCAGATGTGGGAACTGTATTGATTGCGTTATTGTCCAAATTGACGGAGTTTCTTGTCACAAGAGAAGCAACGCCACGTATTTCATCAGTCTCAGTCTTGTCACTGCCCATGAGGACTGTTATTGCGTCAGTGGTTGGCAATACCCCTGACTCCAAAAATTCTTTTCCCAAAAGTGCATTTATGAGAGTTGATTTTCCTGCATTGAATTCTCCAGCAAATACAACTGTAAAAAGTGAAGGAGGAGAATAATCAGTGTCATTGATTGTTTCATCAAAATCAGGTTCGAACGTAGACCTCATAGATATGTCTTCTTGGTCAAAACCTTCTGGATATTGTGATGTGTTCCCTAGCGTATCACTGCGTAAAGATGGCTGATTTACCTGACGTCTCAGTTCATTTTGCACTCGTGAAATATCTGATATCAGACTATCTTCTTTCACGGGCACATTTCCTATTTGACGGGCCAAGGTTCGTGCCATGGAAGACAGTTGATAGACGTGTCGCAGTAATGTTCTTTGCTCCTTTGTTAGCAGACTCGAAAGGCTATTACTGATAACCTCATTGCTCCTGCCGTTTCTTGAGTCAGAAGGTGGCGAATCGGTATTGCTGGATGAAGTAGAGAAGTTGTTACGACAGGCGCAAGTTTGTCTCGGCGACATCTGTAATGAGTTGAACAAAGTCCGCAGTGAATACGCTGGCGCATTCTGTTTCCTGCATGATGCTCGTAATGAAATCATGTCAGCTTGAGCGTCAGTATCATTGGGACAAGCAGTAAAGTTATGGATCTGGGCCGGTTTACACTTTTTGTAGGCGACATTATACGAAAAGCCTATAATTGTATGTAGTACTTCTACTTATTTCTACTTTGTATGATGGCGACAGGTACACAGAAAGCTTGAGTAAAATTGCACTCCTACTATTAGAATTTTAAAGTATGTAGTAGTACTAATATACCACAGTAGAGTGATATATTATAGGAGTACGTCGTACAACATGGACAAGCGAGAGCCGACATCAACATCAACATTGCCCTCCGACACTGTCATTGTCTCTCTGCATGATTGGAGCAAGGCCTAAAAGACTGCTTCAGTGCAGAAAATTTTCTCCATTGCTTTCACTTCTACTAGTTTCCATTCGCATCATTGAAACTCCTGTTTTGGGAAATGGTTTTGGGCACCTCAGTTCCCGTAGATACGCCGCATATGACTATGATCTAACGACCCCACAATACACACCCGACGGAAGATTGCTCCAAGTGGAGTACGCAACAAACGCATGCCAACGAGAAGGGAGCAGTCCAATTGTCTCAGTGGTGATTGGGATTCCGACTGACAGGACCTTTCAATTGCTGGCACGTGAGAAATATACTGTAGAGGATGACATTGAATCTCATTTTGATGAAGAAGGGGATACGATATTAATTATGGCAACAATATCAAACCCTTCAACTATAGAAATACAAAACACTTACTCTAATTCAGATGGAAATGGCCAACAAAGCGATTCACGTGCGCAGTGTAGAATCATTGAACTTCCAGTAAGCGCACTACATCAGGTTCATTTTGGTTCTTCGAATCCATGTGGCTCTAGTGTATCAATTTCTGCCTCAACAATTCTTGTGGGACTGTCAGGTCTTTTATCCGATGCGACTTCTCTCTTACAAACTGTATACTCTCACCTAGAAGAAGAACAAAGGAAATTCGGTTGGCATCGTTTAGAGATGAACCCTGTTGGTCTTGAAATTGACGCTCCTGTTAATTCTCGTTCTGGATTCACTCTTGGTTCATTGCGATCCATTAAGTCTGCGTTTTTGACAGACCTTCAGTCAGTCGCTGCACTGCCCTCTGAAACTGCTTTACGTTTGTCACGCGCTGCAGCTGATCAATGTCAAAAGCATGCTTTTGGTGGTGGGTTGAGGCCTATTGGTGCCTCTTTGTTAGTTGCAGGAATAGATTGCCAAAAATTTCAAAACATGCGCAACGGATACAATCAATGCGCACGTGTATCAGTGAGTGAGAGTAACCCAAGTGGGAGATGGAGAAGTCGAGTTGCCACAATGAAACACAATTTGTCACCCTTTCCTGGAAATCATACCAACACGTTTGAAGTATCAATAAGCCCACCGCAAGTGATGGTTTCTGGAGGACCTGTTGCAACTCAAACAAAAGTCAAATCATTTATTGAGTCACATTTGCGGAATCTTTATAAGAGGTCATTGCCTGGATTAATTTTTTTAGATGAAGCCAATTGTACTAATGAATGTTTCAACCAAAGCATAAGTCCTAATATTGCAAAGCAATCACAACGAGAAACATACAATGAATCTCTTTTCATAAGGAGATGTATTCAAACAGTGATATCATCTTTAGTTGAAGAATCAGATTTAATAGGTGGTAGAAGTGTCACTGCTCCCACTGTGCCAAATTCAAAGGTCGAAAATTTCATTAAAAGTGATGGGTTATCAAAAACACAAGAAGGAGAAGCAATACCAAAGATGGAGGTGGTAATTGTGTCATCCAAACGAGGTAGCTTCCGGCTGAATCAGGGTGACATTGTCAATTTGCTGAAAGACAGCAGGATATCATCATGAGAACAAAGCATGAATCTTAAATTTAATTGCCCTTGCAATATACTTATTTGTTTCTTTGTATTACAGACTTCTGTCCAAGTTTTTGTTTCTTTTGTTGTGCCTATTGATTTTTGTTTCCCAGACTTATGGTATGCAAGTATCATTTACTCTTAAATTACTGGAGAGAGTAGGTTTCCTTCTACTTAGACATCATCATTTACAGCAGGAATTACTATGACATTGCTCTTTGTGAGTGACAGAGAACACTATTTCAACAGAATATGAATAAATTTATGACAGACTAGTCATCCATGGAAATGAATGGTGACTTGCTCCAATGGAATTCCCCTTTCAGTGCAACACTACCTCTACCCATGGAAACAGATTAACTGCTACCTCTACTGCACCTTCAACTTGTGGGAGAGGAAGAGACCAATCAATTTGCTGTCAGGGTGCTGTTAGATCAAATGCTCCACCTGTGCTAGGTATTGAGAGATGGACTGCTCCAACCCTTGCTCAAGTAGCTACTCTGACTGCTCCAGTTGCTGCTCCAATGATGTCACTGCCTGATTCTGCTACAGTTGCAAATTTCATTGCTCTCACATCAGCCATTTTCTGGCCTGATTATCCTTTCACCAAGGAGCAACTGGTCATTTACAATATGTGCCTTGCTATCTCAGGTCAAGACAATGCTGACAATTACCTCCTAACTATTATCACTATTGATATTGCTCCCTCTGCTACTTAAACAGTGATTGCTTCTGCTCATACTCTCCTGGAGATTCAAGAACATACTGCACTGAGATATCAACTTGCTCAGTCTTTGGTGATCTTCAACAATATCAGTGCTTCTCAGGCAATACTTCATGAATGCTTACAAATGGGTGTTTGTCTACCTTTTTCTGCTGTACAAATACTGGTTAAAGACCTTAAAATGACTGATGCTAAAGCCTATGTTTCACTCTCAGAGCTGAGACAACTCCTGCATAATCAAAACTTTTGAACATCCAGATGATTATCCCCATGGATTCTATTTCCTACTCATACAACATAAGTGCTTATTGCCTCATACTTGATAAGATCCAATGCCTGGTCTTTTGGAATGCAGTCATAAGGGACAATATGCTGCTTGTTGGGATATATTGCACAATGGTGACCAACTACTAAAATTATTCAGTCACAAAACCCAAGTTTATTCAATAAACCTCACAAAGACATGTGATCACATCAAATTGTTTTTGCCAAAATGAGAAGAATCACAGGTATCCTGCTCTCTTACATGATCCTAAATCCCTTTGATCCATCTACTGCTACCTTTGATCCTTGCTCCAATTATGAAACATTGGACACTGAGTTGACAGCTAGGGTTGCAATTATTGTGCATAGTGATCAGCTTTTGGTTGATCAAGACTACAATAATAGTCTCTTCCATCCTACTTCCTGACAAGACATCAAATCTATCTATAATGTGCTTCATGAAGTCTTTGAGAACAATCAATCCTGATCTGTTGCTCATCACAAAGAAAAGTCAATACTGTTTACAAGACAGTTTTTGACTTCCATCTTGATGGAAGAAACAGTATGGCTCCAATTGATGCAATCACTATGGAACTACATGAGCATGTTTTTGCTGGTGACATAATCATGCAAATTTTTGTTTTTGCACCTTTTACTTGGCTCATGTGGCACTATATGCTCACCATGATGAGTTTTTCCCTTAATGTCAACAGAAGATAGAGAAAGCTACAAAAGTTCATACCTTCATAGAGAGCATCAAGGCTCCTGAATGGGTTTGAAACATTGTCAAAGTCACAACAAATTTTGAATTTCACTCCACATTTGCTATCACCATAGACCACATGCTTCAACATTACAGGCAATAAAAATTCTTGTGCAGTGTCATGTCATTCCCTTAAAATTTCACTGCCCATGCTGCTTATGTTAGTTCTAATCAACCCTACTGCTTCTGCTTTTGCTCCTGCTGGTGCCAACAGAGTTCACACACCCACTTCTCAGCCTAGCTCACATTCCTATTCAAAATTGTGTAAGAAAGCTGTTGCTCATACCAAGTCAGCTAGTACACTTTATTACTCAGGGGCTGATTTGCAAGAGGTTGTACACTTGCTTTTTGCTGAAAAAAATTAAGGGCCCCTAGAATGGTTACACTGCTGATAAATGGAGTGCTCCCTCTGGTAATGTCCACAAAGATATATGATATTTGCACAGGGTTAAACACCATGCTAAGGAACCAAGATCAAACCCTGGGAGAGGTACCATGAGGGATGTACAAAAGGTGTTTGCAATTTTCAGTGCTCTTGCTGCTCCACCTGCTCAGGTTCACTCCACTTCACCTGTCACCACATCAGCAGTGACTGGTGGTTGTCAGGCTGCTTACCTTCATGCTGTAAAAATACAAAAAAAAATCTTGCAACCCTTGACTCCTGTCTTGTGTTGACAGATGTTCTTCCAGTGTGAAAATAATCACTTGCTCAGCTCTTGCACTCCCTCCAAGGGACAAATACTCTGCTCTTCATCAAGCCATTGCTAATATGATCACTGCTCTTGCTACAAAACTGACTCACACTGCCACTGCACTGGTATGCCCTGCTACTGCTATGAAAAAGAACAATGCTATTAACACTGTGAGCATGTTATATTCTATTGCAATAAATCCAGTATATTGTGTGTCTTCAGTGACAACGAATAAAATAAATGTATTAATAGAAATGGACTCTCATGCTGATACTTGTGTGCTAGGTTGTAATGCCATTGTAATCTTAGTCAATGAGAAAACTGTTCATGTTACTGGGATCAAACCAGAACTTGGCACAGTACTTCATAGGCTTGTTAGTGGGGTAGTACCATATCTCCATCATCCACTCATTGTGAGTTCCATCTTGTTATACACCAGGCAATTTATGTCCTGACATGAGAGTATAATCTACCTAACCCTTATCAACTTTGTATTAATTAAGTGATTGTTGATGATGTGCTGAAATTTCTGATGGCAAACCCCAGTAAGGATGACCATTCTATGGCTGTACCTGATCCTAAGAACCTGTTGGTGACCCTCAGCTTTCCTCTCATGTTTTCTAATGTTTTCTCTTGCTTACCCATCTTCCAAGTGACTGAGTCTGAGAGAACCATACTACTAACTACTCAACACCTCACCTGAAATTCAATCACCTCTGGTTTCTCAGACCAGGACAAGGCCATGACTGATGAGTGTATTATGACTATCCCACAACCTGCTAAATACTCTGCTGACATTGCAAACCTAGTTTTCTTGATGTATTCTACACCTTCTATGGACAGCTTAGTTGAACTCACCCATGATAAGAACTTTGCTTCCATCTTGGCTGTTACTTCTTCTGTAGCTTATGATATTGATTCAAATACTATCACTGTGTATGAATAGGAGACTATGGTCATGGCTAAAGTCATACAGCCCATAGAGGCAGATATGCTTGCAAACAGACAGTACATTCCCAATGCTTATGCCTAATCCACTGCTGAGCACACCACTCATCATGGAGCCTGGACTTGCTTGCATCCCTCTCACAAATTTCCTACAAACAATAGGATCCTCAAGTATAATAGACTCCCCTGCACCAATGTCTCTGATACATGTTTGCTGCCACTACTTCACACCTTAGGAAAAACAAGAGTGCTCAGATCTTCTGTGAATTTGATTAGTAACATTTGATCATCTATCATAAAACACATGCCAGTTTTCCTGATAATAATTTGCTCCTGGACGCTGTTTGGTCCGTTGGCTCTGCTTTAACTAATAAGATTTTAAATGCCAATGCTAGGTGTATTATTAATTCCTCTTTGCGTCCTTAGACTCTTGAGGATCTTGAAAGAGATGAATTGATTGCTCTTAATGATGATGTCACCAAGAAAATGGCACTCAAAACTGGAGTTGTTTGCACAGAGTAAGACTTTGATGCTGCTGATTTGACACCCAACTTGTCGGATGATACTACTGCGAGTCAGTCTGCCAATGACGATGATGAAGAGCGGATGGTTGAGGCAAGGGACAACCTTGTGTCTGCACAAGTCTTGTTTCTTCAGAGCGACATTTTGGCAAGGGGTGGGTGAAGTGCTGAAATGTGACTCTCATGGTAACCTACTGCCAGTGCTAACGCTAATTTAGTCTTGGATACTAGATTTTACCTGGTTGAGTTTGATGATGGAGGAATCACTGACTTTGTTGCTAATGCAATTTCTGAATCAATGTACTCTAGGAGGGATCCTGTCTGTCATATATACCTTTTGCTTAACTCTTTTGTAAGCTACCGAAAGAATGCTTCTACTCTTGCTGAAGATGATCAAGTTGCTGCGATCAATGGCATTTGTTGCTGACAAAAGTTTTCTCCTAGCTGGAAGCTGTGCTATCAGTGAAAAAACGGATCTACATCATGGTAGAGCCTGGATTCTCACCTTGCACAAGTCACATAATATGCGCATGCACAGGGCAGTGCTGATGAACCTTATTTCAATTGATGGGTATCACACACATTAAAGTGCTACAGATGTTGCTCTTGTTTGACGTGGGCAAGCCAAGTACTTCAAAAAGACCCATAAATTTGGCATTGAGGTGCTTTTGTCAGTTAAACATGCTCAGCTACTCAGCAAAAAGGACGGCAACACTTGTGGGCTGATTCTATTGCTAAAGAGATGAAAATGTCTTCATTTCTTACAGAATAATGGAGAATGGCAAAGCAATACCAATTAGTTATGGACACATTAGATGCCACATGATATTTGATATGAAGATGAACTTTACACATAAAGCCAGATTGGTTGATGGTGGTCACGTGACAGATGAGCCTGAGAACATCACATATTCCAGTGCTGTGTCCAGAGAGACTATCCGCATTGTTCTACTCCTTGCTGCCTAAAATGAGCTCAAAGCCAGAACTACTGACATGCCAAATGCTTACATTATTGCACTAAGTAGGGAGAAGGTGTGTTATGCCTGGAATTGGGCATTCATGTCAGTAAGAAAGCAATCAATGACCACTTAAAAGTAACAGCTTCATTTAGAGCTCATCTTGCTGACTAGATGAGAAAGCTGGGTTACAACCCATGCCTTGCTGACCTGGATTTATGACGATAGAAGTCATTTCATGCAGCTACAAAAGATAGTACTACAATTATGTGCTTATCTTGGTGGATTGTATTCACCATGACTCTTTACCTTTACTCAACCCGATTGGTAACTACTTTACAATGAGGCCAGACTTTGTCAGTGACCCTGACTGATAAATGGCGAAAGGGGAAGCTAATGCAAGTATGTCTACAATCCAGTTACCAATTGTAAACTGCGCTAGAAGGACAAGATGCTAGAAATAATTATTTTTCAAAATGTGCTTAAAATCCATTTACAATTGAATCAAATGCTGGTTCTGATGCCAGCTCAGTATTTGAACATACCAAAGTCTCATTTTAGCAACCTGTAATGGGGCTTCTTAGGTGGATCATTGAATGAGGAAAGATTGGTGTTGCTATGGAAGTATCCGTGCTGTCATTGTACGTTGCTAAGCCATAAGAGGGATACCTATAAGCTACTATTCATGAGATGTCTTACCTTTGGCTTCATTACTATGCTTGCTTGTACTTGATCCCACTTATCCAACTCCTGATAGAGATAGGTTCCAAGGGTTTGAGACGGAAGAGTTTTATAGTAATTAGAAAGAGGGTATATCTCCAACTGTCTCTGGACCTCTAGGTAGTAAAGTTGACATACATGTATCTTGATAGTGATCACGCTGGAGACCAAACAACAAGAAGGCCTAGAAGAGGTTTTCTAACTTAACTTAACATTACACTTGTTAATTTGAAGCAGCCCACAATTAACTTTTCAAATTTCGGTGCTGAATTTGTTGCTACGAAAGATGGAACTGTGACACTTTGAGATTTGAGGTACAAACTGTAAATGATTGGAGTTTCAGTAGTTGGACTATCACCTATGTCTTAAGTGACAATATGTCTATCCTCACTAATTCTCAGAAGCCACAGTTAACACTGTAGGAGAAGAATAACTCAATTTGCTATCATACAGTTCAACAGGCTGTTGTTATGGATGAGTGTTTCATTCTACATGTTCTAACTGATGCTAAGAGACAATATCTTGTTCCTTGTATGCACTATGATTTTAATGATCAGTGATCTGCTATACTCTACCAATAATCACAAATGGAAAAATATTCCATGCTATCTATGAGAGGACTGATTTGATGAGTGTGTATATTTGTTTCAAGAGGAAATTCAATCATGAATCTGTCAGAACAAAAGACGTGCTCAGATAGAAAATGCTATTAAAGGGCTCAAGCCAGTACGAGATGTAAGTATATATAGAAATAGAACTATAAATAATTACTTTAATAGGTTCAACTCACCAGGTAGTGCTAGGGATGATGCAGCACATTTAAAATTCTACTCTCATTTCAAGCATGCCCCAATCATATCTACAATCATAAATGTAAAACCATAGCATTTTCCCCATTTTAAACATGATTGTATTAGTCAACATATCATTGGGCTTCTGTTAAATGCCCATCGGAAAAAGGTCCTCAGAAAAAAAGGGGAGAGGGAAAGAGGAAAAAAGGTTGGCTTCATTACAATTAAGATTATCACGGTCTTCACGTCAGACATCCCCAGTCATGAGTACAACTACCAATATTATGAAGTCAGGTAAAACGTATGCGGTATCAAGTGGGAAATTCGATTATTAGATGTGTCTATATTTATTCGATGAGGTCAAGGAGCAACTGAGGAGAACCGTTACGCCAGTCTGAGCACTTGTCAGAAAGAAGCAAGGAAAAATTACTGAACCAGCAACGATGTCTTTGACTTAGCGCTGAAAAGACCATCTTCAGCCCATAATTAGACACTCATTCGCTTACATTACCCACTGGAGGGGACCGCAAGTTAATGACATACTTCCTGACCACATCAATCTTACAGATCAATTTGATTGTTGTATCAAAAGCAAATGAAGAAATAATCATACCCCTTAACATATCTGCTTAGTGGCAAAACCCAACCAATTTGGTATATCTTTACAATTGAGGGGACTTTTATGCCTTGAAGAAAAAGATAAAGGTGGCATACCATGCAAAGAGATTTGCACAGAGACCAGATTCCATCATGGAAGCAAAACGTTCGAAGTAATTAAGATGGATGGAGAAGACACGTTTTTAGAAGTGATCTTACAACACTCAGGTATCTGATCTCCAATAACAACAGTAGAATATTTCAGAGGGGAAATAATGTTAGAGTTAGTCACTAAGATGGAAAAATACTGCGATCTAGGGAGGAAAGCATGTTCATTTAACATGGACACCAACGGTTCATGATTTACCTGAGGAAGATAAAAAATTTGTGATGAAAAGGCTCAATTATCCAATGTATAGTAGAATTCATTGAGGCAAAACTAATAATCTTCATCAAAAAAGGAAAAAGCCACTAATTCAGCCCAAATGATAGAAATCTGGAAGCGAAACTTGTAACCTAAAGGAACTAAGAACAACAAGTCCCATAAGTCAACCAAACAAAAGGCATTTGAACTGGAAAAGTTACATATTTCTTTGGTCTCATTCTGTAAAAGGAAACAAATCAACGCAATTTAGATGCTGTAAAGTCAAACGCAAACAATCTAAGCGAACTATACATGAATTGTGGGAGAACCTAAAGAAAAGCAGAGCAAACGATGAATGAGAGAAATACTCTTAAAGGTGTCAGACAAATGGGTCGAACTGCCTAGATTTAGAAGCGCTTCAGGAGAAATTCTGGTTCAATGCAGAGGTAGAGCCAAGATATTTACAGAGGAAACAAAATCTGGCATTCAATCCCAATCGCAAATGATCAGTGTCATATTAACAAGTTTGAGGAAAATAATAGACCTCTTCTAGCAATAAAAGAGGGCTCAAATTTTTCGCAAACATTACTTGAAAACAATGAAAGAAAAACTGATGAATGCTTCAACACACGCTTGGGAAAATATATCAGACATATTAATGGAGACCGCAAACACATTCCTGAACTAGGGATGGTGTTAAGTTATAATCATTAGCTATTCAAACTACAACAAAAGATTTTGGTTTGTTTTGATCCCATATTCTACTGAATCAGACTCACTTGACCTAATTTGATTGAGACAAAAATAGCGGCATTAAAGTCAGAGCCCCATGCAGTTAGTCAGTTCTGCCATTGGTTACAATCAGACTACAGTAAAAATGTATATAGAAATAAGTCATGAAAGCCTCATTTGATACTAGCTCTTGATCTTTTCAACTGGTAGATCTGTCCTCGATCGAAGACAGTGATGATAATAGAACAACCACAATGCTACCCAGGAATTCAGTTGTGGTATCATTGAATCAATGCCTCCTTGCAGGAGGAGAGAATGCATTGGAAGAAAAGTCTACAGACTGTTTGTGTACTTGGCTAGTGATAATAAAGATTTACCAGACAATAAAATATGCACAGTTCATGTACCTCGGGGAAAAAATGAACACTGAATCTCTCTTTTGACGGGACAGACACTGCCAAAAGACAAGAATACTAACAAATTAGTATTCAAATATCCAGTAAGAGTGGTACATATCAGGAACACACAAAGGATAGCAAGGAACAAGTTAACCATGAAGATGAGGGAGGGAAGGTTAACTTTTTATGTTTATAATATCATTTGTTGAAACTAGGATATCTTGAACTATTCCAGCTGGCAGCTGAAGAGCCCTGTTGGCTGATGCATTGCTATGTCATTGCTGTGTCATTCCTGTGTATTTTTGATGGCAATGAAAGGACCATGTCTCCTACTGCTTTTTACAAATTCATAGTGGTAATATTTTAAGATAATTTAATATGATTTTTATCAATGGACAAATTTTCTGATCATATGTGGGTGAAAAATGGTGAAATTAGGCAGACAGAAAATGAGGCACTTTGTCTGGGGAAAGAAAAAGTTACCCAATAACATTACTTCTACCCTGTGGTGCTCATTGTTTTTTGATCTTCAGTGACGTCAGGTTTTTCTATATCAAAAGAGAGAGGATAAAGCGGAAGACAGCCTTCGGTCTGTGATGTTAAGATACAACAACAATGCATCAGCATCATGTAACCACCACTTATAGAAACGTTTTGTGCAGGCTGAACATGATTGCGAAATCTCTTTTCTTCTTCGTCTTATTTTATGTAACTGTGTCAGTCTCATGTTTCACCGTAACCTCACATTGCCGTTCCAAATCATCACTGGCCATTGCAATTTTAGACCAAACCCCTCAAATCATTTTTAAAGAGTCAGGTGCGTTCAATCGACAAGCTTCCAACTCGTACTCTTTAACATCGGCAACTAGCGATGGAATCGATGCATTCATGATCAGAGATAAGCATTCCTCCTCTGTGGTCACGACATCCACGACCGTGTTATCACTCAAGGAGCGCCCTCCTCCACCGACTGCGGAAGAAATTGCTGCGAAAAAGAGAACATTCAATTTGTGGTTCTGGGGTGGAGGATTTGTCGCCCCATTTCTCGCAACATTTTATTACTTCGGGCTAAAATTTTGGGAACGGTAATACGTTTTTTCGTGATAGACGCTATGGGTGACAATGAGAAGATAGGTTTAACTGTGAGCTGATGTTCAACCTCTTCTCATTCACTTTCCGTAGATGTTGAGGGTTATTGCTCGGAGGTATTGACGTTTTTTTATTAAATAACGAAGACTAGCAGTTAATTTTATGAAATGATATAGGATTTTGAATCTTTTTCTCCTGAGCTGAAATTTATATTTGTGAGATATTGCGAATCATTTTTTAATGGAGCAGCAATATATTTTACATAATAATTGTAGAATGTGAGACTTTTAGTAGTAATATGTGCCGCTAAAACCGTATCTTGATGGCAAGAGTTAAAGGCTGCTACTTTAGTATGCTGACCAATATTGAAATTCCTGAATTTTAAACGAACAGCACTGTTAGATTTGGAAATACCTCATGAAAGAAAGAACTGTTAGGAATGAGAATTTCAAGGCGTTTTACTTGTTTGGCCATTGTTGGCATTTCCACTTTAACTGGAGTACTTGTTAAGGCAGAGTGCCCTAATGCATGTTCTGGTCACGGTCAATGTGGGTCGCATGATATGTGCACATGTGACAGAAACTGGCAGGGGTCGGATTGTTCACTGAGTAAGTATTGATTGTTCTGGGTTGTAATGATTCTATCGATAAGTAGTGAGTGCTCATCTCAAAGTGGTATTTAACTCTCAATTATTTCTTTTATGGAGGAACATGTCCATTTGGAAGAGCTCACGTTGATACTCCAAAGGGCGATCTTGATGCATCACTATCAGTTGGCGACCACAACGATATTGTACTGGCAACATCGACTATATATCCACATGGGACGACTGAAGGATTTCCATTGATGGAAGATTCTGCTGGGAATGTGATAGCAAATACTGCTCATGATTATATGGAGTGCTCCAACAAGGGCTTATGTGATCGAATTCGAGGACAGTGTGAGTGTCTTCCAGGATATGATGGCAGTGCGTGTCAACGTGCTTCCTGTCCTACGGACGCAAAAACAATGACTCCTGGTAGCGGTATAACAGGAAGGAGCAACACAAGTTTTAAAGCGTTCACAGGAGGTAGCGCGTTCGTCGGTACAAGCAAGCTTGCAGTGCCACTATCGAATCAATGCTCTGGACATGGAACATGTATGACTATTGAGCATCTTGCTTTTTTAGACCACAATAACATCTATAATTTGTGGGACAAAGATATTACGATGGGATGCAAGTGTGACCCTGGGTATGTTTCACTCCGCTACAATTATATTTTTAGAGGTCCATTTGATTGAAAACTAATGTTGTTCAACTCTATTTAGGTACACTGGTCCTGATTGTAGTGATCGGGTTTGCATTAGTGGAGTCGACCCTCTTTACACGGACGATACGACTGCTCAAGTTACACATACAACTGTTCGATTTGAGTCAAGCGCTTCGAGTACACTTTCTGGAGAATACGCTCTCAAGTTTTATGATATCACTGGAGAAGACTTCATTACTAGAGCAATCCCTATCTCAGGCACCGGTACAATCAATGCGAAATCTCATTGCGATTCCGTGACGGAAGCTTTATTGGAGCTTCCCAATAGAGTGGTTCCTACAATTGAATGTTCCCAAGATGTCATTAATAGTAATAGGGGAGTTGAATATACCCTTACATTCACAGGAAATCCTGGTGAGCTTCGTCAGCTCGAATTAAATCTGTATCTTGATGGATCAAGAGCAACCGTCGGCGTCTCTTCAGGCACCCTTACAATTGATGTCCATCAGAAGGTTATTGGAGAATCAATCGATCATTTTCCTTCAAGGTGTGAAGGACTCACTGTGAAAGTACTCGCTGACTCAGCGAACAGTGACAATAAGTGGAACCTAGATCGCGTTAGGCCTGGATCGCTCGGCTACCTTTCTGGTCCGAGTGGCCCATTATCAGCTGCAGAAGTAAAAGTTCTCAAGAGATGTTTGAGTGATTCTGATTGGGATCCTGAAAATAACGTAGAAGTTTCAAATTGGGATACTGGTGCGAACATCGAAAACGACGGAACTAACTCATACAACATGATTGGAGCCTTTCCTCATGCCGTCAAAATCGTCCCTGTCGAAACAAGCTCTGGATATAGTGCTCATATGCCTGGTTCATACCACCTTGTTTGGTTTGATGCCGCAGCCCATGGCAAAGAGTTTCGGGTGGCAAATCTGAACAGTGAAGCCAATACTCTAGCTGAAGCCACAGAAATGTATGTCTACACTACCAAAGGTACTGTTCAACAAATGGGATTTGGAACGGAAACTGAAATTGGTGCGAACCCGCCGCAGATTGCCGACAACTCGGCAGGTGGAGCGTCTAGTACTCGAATTGTTGGTTACTTTGATAAGGATACGAACAAGATCTACACTAATTATGACACAAGCTGCACGAACAATCCAAGTAGTCCAAATCCGCGCAATCATGTTTGTGTTGAAAAGGGTGACAAGCTCTTCGTGGTTGACTCGTGCTGGGGAAGGGGTGATTTGGGTGCGCTTACAGACAATCCTATCTTTGGAGGCACTTTACTTAACGAATGCGATGACAGCACCGCTCCAAATAAATACTCCGGAAATTTATATACGGTCACTAAGGTGATTTTTTTTCATTTCTTGTCATAATATTTGATTCACAATCACTTCATTTCACATCCTCTACGCCGTTTACTGCACTTGCATGTGGTAGGTTTACTCTGTCCCAATCGGGTCTAACTCTACCACCACACCCTCAACGACTGTAGATATTATTGCTGATCCAGATGCTAAACATAGTGTAGATACTAACATTATTGAAGTAAATGCAAACTTTGGATGGAGAGGATTGGAAGGTGATCCCGAGAATTCTAATCTCTCCCCCGCGGGTGAATTTCGAGACACTACTTGGTCTGACAATACAGGAGTTGTTATCCTCTTCCACTTTACTCCTCACGACGAAGGATCGTACCAATATGTTTCAGAATGCTCAAATAGAGGCATCTGCAAACATACAGAAGGATTATGCGAATGCTTCGATGGATACACTGGCTTTGATTGCAGTATTCAAAATGTTCTTTCTGTGAAAAAGAAAATCAAGCCTTTCACTATGGCTAAATGAGTTCACAAGGCAAAACAGCAAGCAGATATCCTGCTGAAAGATATGATCATTTTTCTTGAAAATATCCATAAACATAGTGATAATAGGATTTTGATCGCACGATTGTGTCATAGACTAATAATCTTAACTCAGCTCCTTTATAAATTTATCTAACTCGTCCGTGTGTCCACCTGTGGCAGTGCCATTAGGCAATGTTGTTGGGCGTTCTAGATCCATGATTAAAACAATTCGTTCATCATTACTATAGTTGAAAGCTCGATGGCATTTCGAATCATCAAAGATCAGCACACGACCTGCTTCATGAGTTTCTACACACCCATCCACCCATGTACCACATAGACCACCAGGAGGCACAATTAGAGGAATATGTACACGAAGAACATGATTTGCTAAGTCAGACCAACCGACGTGGGTACTTAATGTAGTCCTTCCTTTCAATCGTGAGAATAAGGCTGTCCGTAAAGCAGATCCAATCCCTTTGAGCAGTTCTGTAGTCTTTGGAACAAAAGAGCATGTCTTTTCAATAAACTTTCGTTGCTGTACATCATTTCCTGGAAAAGTATGACATAAAGGGAAGACAGTCCATGAGGCTGGCAAAGTATCGTCATCTTCATTAGCGGGAGATATTGCATAGTGGTTTCTTTCCGGCCATGCTGTCCATAGCGGAATAGATTCCGCCTCTTCTGTTACTGATTGAATGCTGTCCAAAAGTAAGTCGAAGAGACCAGGATATTCTTGCTCAAATGAAAGATAAGGCGGAGATACCATGCGATATTTCGTCACTCCTAAATTTTTCTTGTCCAGGTTTGTTTCTGGCCCTAGTTCTACAAATGATTCCCACAAGCATCCCATATAGTTATCATAATTCACGGCTTCAGGAGTGGAGCTATACTCAACATTATTTGGTTTGTTAAATGTTAGAATGTCTCTTGGTGGAAGGTGCCTGAACACAAGAACCATCACATCGGATGATGAAACATGATCACTTTGAGCAGAGAAGTGTTCTCTTGAATTTAGCTGGTGCACGAGATCAGTAAGTGGTGACGCATACAAGCCTTGATGCAAAGTGGTTCCCATCATTCGGAGTGTTGAATATAAAAAGTAACATGGTGCTGCATCACCTGTTCGAAATTTGAGAAGCTCATTCAATTCTCGCTCCTCAATATCATTCCAATATGAAACATTGTCTTCATCCAAATTATCATTAAATTGTTGAGGACACTTCACTACAATTGACACAACGTTATCTAGTGCATGATTTTCTGTTTGAGAATCAATCGTATTCGGCTTATTCGATGCATTTCGATGATAAGCACATTTCCAGGGCGAGGCACAATGAGGCCCTGATTGACACATCAGTAATGACCGAATTAAATGAAATACCTTTCCCGGTGTATCAAAGCATGGATAAAATCCGTGCAATGTGCCTTTCCTTCGTCTGTTATTTTGCATTGTTGTCAAGTCAATGATTCGTAAACAATTAAAGGGAATCGTTGATGCATTGGAAGAGTGCTCCCTCGGCGATACCAAACACTGTGGCTTGCATTCAATTGTTTTTCTTCTCCATTTCCCCTTCAGGTACTGACAAGAGCAAGAGTCTCTCATTATATCATTATTTTCAGCGTTGATAATAGATTCAGGGGATGGCTCGAGCAATGAAACACAGACAATGGCATCGCTATCCTCGATGCCGAAAATGGATGCATTTGACTCTCCATCATCATCTTGCTCATCAAACATGTTACCAGCAGTTTTAGGACGGCAATGAAGCAAAAATGCATCATCACTCTGAAAAAATTGTAGCTCATTCCATGAAGACTCATCGAAAGCATCTTTTTCACAGTGATCACGGTATGCCATCTTTGCACGCATCAAGTCTTCCAAAGTGGAAACCGTTGTTACTGCCACATATTCTTCTTGAGATGAAAACAAATTTGGATGGACTAGCGGACATGATTTTTGGTAGGATACATTGCTTGAATTCGTCATGCCGATGCAACATAGCATCTGTTCGTGGTTGATGCTGTCGCTATTCATGTCTAGCTGTTCTCCCTGTGATGGTTTTGTGTCCTTCGTCCTATCCTACCTACCCTGGGCTTTCTCAACAGGGGAATTTTTTACAATACCATTTTTTTGTTCTTTACCCATCGTATAGTATGTACCTAATTTACATCATCGAGGTTGTCAGATACATAAATTATTTCTCGACGTTATAAAACGACTTGGACGGCAAAGGGTAAAAAACATTGAACGCGATAATGCAGCATCGATAGCCGAAGCCTTGTCTCATGATATACAATGCCTTTCCTACGCAATAAAGCGAAAGGTGCTCAATCTGCAAAACTCTCACAAACCGCAAGCAAAGGTGAAGATGACGCTGCAGCGCTCACCGGTTCGAGTTCCGGTAATTCTTCTTCTGCTGCACCTGTTGCTGCCAAAAAAAGCAGATTTGGCCGCAAGAAAAAGCTGTTTGTCGCTGGAACTGGCAACGATTCAACTTTTGTCGTATCACTTTCCAAAAGAGGTAGTTCCCGATCTATTTCAAGTGAACCACTGAAGCATATGAGCGTAAGAGAAACAGTACAAACCAACCCCGTGGTGACACAAGAAAGTGCAGTAAACAATCAGCAGTACGATGCCAATTCTAATCGTACAACAGCGTCTCAAACGATAACCACTGCCAAAGCAACAATTTCAACATCACAAACATTGTCTTCTATTGCTTCTGAATCAACCAAACTCGACCATGGAACCTTGAAGTCATCACAGCTATACTCGTCCATACCAATGGAAAATCTATCTCGTGGTGAGATTGGACAACCAACATCAGCAAAGCACACACAGCATCAGCAACAACAACAACAACAGCAGCAGCAACAACAACAACAACAACAACAACAGTATATACTACCTCAACCACTGAAAGATACGACGTCTTCATATGATGCCTGTGTCAACAATGCAATCGATTCTTTCCACGAAATTAGACAGCAGCGTCGCCAGCAGACAAGTCAAGAGCACCTGTATCAACAAAAGCAACAAATACAGCAGCAGCAGCAACAACAGCAACAACA
>JALLAW010000034.1:0-23056 GCA_036939535.1 Cyclotella kingstonii | reverse complement strand
ATCCTACTTTTATCCTACTTTTATCCTACTTTTATCCTACTTTTCGGTCAGATCCGACCAAAATTACCCCTGTCTAGAATGGCCCATATGCACGTACAACGCGCCGCACCTGCATCTCACAACCTCGTGTATGAAAAGTAATACCTGTGTTGTCGGAGTCTAAGTTGTTACCACCAATTGGCGTGATTGGTCCCAATTTACAAATTGTTTCCATCACGTAGCCCCTTTACTCCATGGTATAAATTCTTACCAACACTACATACGAAGAAGGGAAAACTGGCTACAGCTCCTTGTATTCCGTGATCAACCATACATTCCAATATTCCAGTAGTACTGCTTTCGAATGGGCCAATACAATTCACCTCTTCACACATTTTACGGAAGATGAAGCGTCCTGTGATCAACGTGCTCATCACCTTGCTCCTTGGAGTCTCTCTGTTTCGCTTCCTAACCTTCACTCTGCACAAGTCCTTGTCATTATCACAATATTCTGCCTTACAGAATGAGGATGAAACTTGGACAACACTTCAGTATATCGATGACATTGACCTCACGATTGAACAACGCGCTCAAGAACTTGTTTCCCATAATTCCAAGAATCACCAATTGGACGATCGGTGCAAAAGTATCATGATTTACATGCCAGCATCCTTTGACTTTCACGGCCATGGATCGCAATTAAACACATATTTAAAAGCAGTCGAATTATCAACCTATCTGAACCGTCCATTGCTTTTGCTGGAACCTCCAAATGACCGGATAAGTTATGATGGTGGATCACAATTTGGATGTCCTCGCGACCTATTCGATGATAAAAACAAAGCAGATATACCAAATGGATTCTCACGATTGATTGACCATCCAACGTGGCTCCACCGTGGATGTCATATTCCCTGTGCGCATAACCACAAATACAATGATTGGTGGCATATTAGTGGAAATGCATCATTTCCATTCGGATACCATTGTGACGACAAACTTTCCGGTCAAACTATCGCTGTTGCAGTAGCTCGGGGGAGTACGATATCACAATTTCACCGTCAAATCTACAATAAAATTATATCCGAATCCACATCAACATTGTATCAATGGGCTATAAACTTAGGATCATCAGATGAAGAAGCTAAAGCGTTTGTTGAGATCAAATCATTACCTCAAAAGTGGGATTATGTGAAGGGACTGATGGTCCGATCGGGTATATTGAAATTTCAGCAATGGATTGCTCGTGATGTGAAGAGTTTAATGTCAGAAGTGGATCTACCATTTGAGCAAGGATTCGACGGAATTCATGTTCGTAGAGGAGATAAAGTACTGTCTGAGTCTCTAGGATATGTCATCAATTATTGGACAAGTCAGGGTTATACAAAAAGTAATATGCCTTTCAATTACATCCCATTCGCGCAGTATTTGAATCAATGGAGTATTAGTGAGTGCCCACTTACAAATGGGGTAAAGGAGCTGATAAAGCATCATGTATATGTGGCTACAGATGATCCCCTTGAGATCAAACGGGAGATTGCCAATTTGATTAGTGCTTCCACTTCCACAGATCTGAATCAACTTGAAAATCATTCCACTGGCACACATGCTACCTTACTATTCAACTCATGTCACCAGCTCACTTTTTACTTCAACCCAACGAACATTACATTCTTTCACATTGAAGGGATGGCAGAACGAAAACCAATAGAAGGTGATGATTGTTCCGCTCGTTATCATCGAAATATTATTAGCATATTAGATTTATTTCTCTTGGCTCGATCGAAAACGTTCATTGGTGAATTAAGCTCGAATTGGGGGAAACTTTTGAGGACAATGCGTTTGCGGCTGTCTGATGAGAGTCATAATAGGCATACCATAGTTCTAGATACAAGATTAGCTTGGGGACCTCATCCTAGATAATCTATCAAAAAAATACTATTATATACCAACAAAAACTATTGCGTGGTTGCATTCATTTGAAACGTCAGATGTTTTGAAGAAAATTTAAATACATACTTTGCTTCACTATTTCCCATTTCTGACAAACTATATTTCACGACTTTGTTTCCCATTCGATGAATAGAAACCAACATTGTATGATAATTTTTCCTGTTACCATACCTGTATTATGTGCACACACTATTCTCCTTACTACTTTTTAATACGATGGGAATATGAACCAAGAGTCTATGATAGTTTCTCTGTTACCATACCAACATAATGTGCACACTATTCTCTTATTTTTACTTAGATGGGACTTTGCTATTGTAGTTCAACTAATTTGAAGGAATGGGGGTAAAAACTCTAAAAATGGCGAGTGACATGCAGTTTCTGTTACAAATGGGATATCTTACATGGAAGAGCAGTGCTGCAAGTGCTCAAATGAATTATGAAGGGAAAGACTCTCTAGTGATCTGCCCTCGATACACTTTATAACATTGCAAATGAGAGATGTTTGTAAATTAAATTGTGACAATAAGAAAATGACGTGTTTTGAGATAATGTTTAAACTGATGCTATTTAAATGAATGTCAAACTTAAAACTTATAGAATTATTACCATTTTCTATTTGAAAATGATGTTAGCTAGGGTAACAAAAAATAATATTATATTTCTTGTTAAAAATGATTGTGCCTTGATAATGCCTACATTGTACTATATCCAATACTCTAGCCTCTCCCAGAATGCTTGAGTTCAACTCTGATTTTGATCCAAAATAAATTACAGTTTTACTTCTATTCTCCCTTTTTTGTTGCCAACTCTAACTATCTTGGGCATATTAGGTTACATTAGCTTAAATCATTACTTTTGCTCACAACATTATATGTAAGCCCAAATTTTCTTGGCTTTACTTCACTCAAGCTTGTACAGTTCTTAGTCAGAGTCTTAGCGCTGGTCCTCATTTGGTTCAGATAATATGCTATACAATCATCCATCAACGCACATTATTTGTTTTCTTAATATCTTACTTATATTATCCTCAAACCTCTGACCTGCACTAGCCAAGAACCAAACCCAATTCTCATGATCCACATTCAGCAACTCATATCACTCAACTAAATAATGTAAAGAACAAATAGAAGTACATGGAAATCAAGACATAAGGTGGAAGTTCAATCAGTTAGACAGCTATGAGATCTCACCAAATTAAGTGAGTCTTCCAAATGTGCAGCTCCTACTATTAGATCATATGTAAAACTACTGTAGAGTTCTATACATTTTTGCTCCCTAATAAAACCCAGATTCAACTTTGGATTCGTGTAAAGAAGTGAAGTTTTGGACACTTACACTGCATGACAATATATTGGAAAGCTAGTATAGTTGACTTTTCAACAGACTATCAAGATTTAGTTTTTTAAGTTTGAATTTCTTTTTTCGACCAATTTTTTAACCTATCAAAAACTTTGTCATAGAAGGAATAGAATAACTTTTCCCTGAACCTCAGATAACAGCCAAACTATTTCTGATTGAAACCCCTTCCCAAGACCTTTCTAATGATGTGTATGCTTTCTAAATGTTCAATCTATTTGAGACAGACTAGTAAACTCTCATGATGGTTGGCTGGAGAATTTCTAGTTTTGTCACATAACTAAAAGCCTTGTCTATTGTTGGTCTGCAAAATTTGTTTTTTTCTGCTCTAAGACATTGTCCAAATTTATTGTATTGAAGATATTCCATAATTCTTCATTATGAGTAGTATGTCTTGATATCACCCAATATATCTATGCATCAATTGCAATTGGAAAAGTTGACAGTTAGAAAGCCATGACATATGTAGGAATCTATGTGTAAAAAGACATTATTTTTCCAGAGAGAACATCTCAATGCCTACTGTACCATGCATTTGTTGAGTACACCAAGTGAGAGACTGTTAAGAGACTTAAATGGAAGGGAAAAACTCCTCTCTCCCATTCAGATATAGCAAAATTATGCTTTACAGGCACTGAATGTGAATTTGACCAAAGACGCCAAGCAACCTATTTACTGATAGGTATGGTAAATTTGTCATTTTGCCATCACCAAGGGGCATTTTGGTTGAATTGCTGTTCAACATTCATCTACACAGGGAGGGATGCCCTGCCCATTTGATTGGTTTAAACAGTCGATTTCTTGTTAGATGATGTCAAATTAGACATATTGCCATCATCTAACAGCAATTTGGTAAAAACAGCATATAATATGAATGGGATATCAATCTATTTTCTGTCAAGTGTCAGTAAGACATCATCTTTGCCATCAATGAATTCCAAAACGATACTTTCCCAACAAAATCAACAAAATTACTGATGGCAGTTTACATCAATAATGAACTTGTAGCTAAAATGGATAGAAATCATGATAATGACAATTTAGAATAAACTTCAACAGTTTTTGCATACACCATACTATATGTTAGATGTGTCACTAAATATCTTGTTAGCATTTGGGATATCGCATGAAGTAAGGACTGCATTGTTAGAGTGAAGGATGCCATGCATCTAACTTAATGTTTGACTACATTATCAGAGTACAAGATTCCGACAATTAACTTTATGTTACATGTAATAATGGCTACATGTTAGGACATCCTGCACCCTGATTTATGTTACATGGAATAATGATTACATTATTAGATTCTATAAAAACAAAATAATATAATACCCAATACTAGCTAAGAACAAACAATTTAAATAGTTCACATATTATCTGAATCAAGAACAAAATCTGCAGTGTTAGTTAAAATATGCTCAATACAATCATCACAACCATCTACTTCATGACAATAGGAAATAAAAGAGGTAGATGGCGATCACCAAAAATGGAGAACATTTCGTTCTGTCCTCGACATTATTGATTTCATAAGCATTTTTCTCCTCAGACGCTTTTGTCATTCTCTCACTATTCTTGAAATTTTTTCACCACACATCTCATATTATTGAATAAATCTAATCCTAAGGCGCAACTTTTTTCTTATTTGCGTTTCTCTACTACTTCTACTACTTTTGCCTTCATTTCTTCAGGCAGAGGCAACTAACTCTTCACTCTATCACAGAGTGGCAGATGTGAAATGTTTAGCCTCCAAAGAGACTTGGTTTTATCCCTAAGAAGATAAAATGACAATGAGAGAGCATCTTTGTTTCTTTTAGCTTGTGATAATTTACTAAGTTATTATTATTATTATCCCTTGCAGAGGTGTTGTTGATTTTCTTTCACATGTTTTTTCCTAATATCCAACAATAATTTGGCTACTTCCTTCCTCAACAGCTTCCTTAAGGGACGGAAAGTGTCTTCATCCTGGTGGAGGAAACTATGCGAGCAGTCAATGATTTTGGATCCTGTGAGAGATGGCATTGTGATTGGTTTCTCTGGAGAGCTGTTCAATATGAAGAAGTGTCAAACCAAAAGTAAGACTGTCTATTGGC
Organism: Cyclotella kingstonii; assembly: GCA_036939535.1. Classification (NCBI taxonomy): domain Eukaryota; phylum Bacillariophyta; class Thalassiosirophyceae; order Thalassiosirales; family Thalassiosiraceae; genus Cyclotella; species Cyclotella kingstonii. The sequence continues at coordinate 17,672 of JALLAW010000034.1, read as the reverse complement.
TTAACATGAGAGGTGGTGGACTGTAATTGCTCTCCATCAAAGTGATGAGTCTTGCAATGTCTTTGTTGTGGAGGACATTGTCATATGCTCTCACTCCATTTCCTGAAAGCGTCGGATCAGTACAGTAGTTGTTGGGCACCCACTCTCTCAATTTTGTTCCTTTGGGTAAAAGTGAGTCCATTTTCATTTCTTCCATGAGCGCTGTGAAAAAATCTTGGCCTTCATCTGAATCCCTGCTCATCATGAAGTGACCCCACTCAATTTTATTATGCCTAAATTTTTCGAGTCTGTGGATGATATGTGTAGTGTTGCGGTGGCAATTAATTCTGTCCTTGTTGAGGATGTAATAGTCAGAATGTTCTCCATTGCCGGCAAGTTTCTTGTCCATGATTGGGTAAGACAAAATTTCTCATTAGTAGACCAGTAGATTAGAATCAATTTGCCCGTGCTGTCTTCAGTGTGCTGGGCGTTGGCCGCAATGACATAGAGGACAGTGCTCATCATTTCCAAGATTACTTTGATTTTCACGCGGTAGAAGAAAGCGGTTCAGTGGACCAGGAGTGGATATAGGAGTTCTTTCAGGCAGCTTTTGAAGAACAACATTGCATCGACCTTGTCATGTGACAGCCTGGAGCCTGTGACTTTGACAAAGATGTCATAGGTGGGAGACGAGTGTCTTACTGCCATAAATGTTATCCACCGGCCGACAATATATGCCTCTTCAAAGCCTGTTGGAAACTGTATTCCAGACGATGACACACAAGACCAAAGGTTGCTGTCCATCCTTGCGTCCCCTCTTACTGGTACAATGTTGTACCTCCTGCCATCCAGGAGAATTTCTTCATAATCAGGTTGAGCCGCACTAGTGTCAACTGGATCTGAGCTCTCCATCGGTGACAAGAGTGGAGACGATGGGTTCTCATCTGAGAGTGTGTCTGGCAGTTGTTCCACTACTGTCCTTATATCACAGGTTTTCTATTTCCTTCATATTTTCTAGCATGTTGCATGGAAACATTGTCAAAGGTGGCTGACTTGGCGAAGCTTTGAAGGGATCCTGGTGCTCCATGGATGATAGGGATGGAGACTTTGTTCGATTTGCTTCAGTAAGTTCCTCTAGCAGTCACTTTAGGTTACTCTCCTCCAATTGTGTAGACCTTGCTGCCTGTGCAGGTGAATGCTTAGGCATGGATGGAGAAGTTGTTGGGTGCGTTCTAATCTGCTGAGGGATTTCTTTCTAGGTCGTTTTTGTAGCTCCCCATGTAGTGCCTGAATTGCCTCAGTTTTAAAGGATTGTGCATTATGATTTGGTCTATGTCACATCTTATTGGTGAGAAGGGAAGTGTTATTGACTCTTTTCACTCTATTTGGTATTGTCTTTATTTTTGTCTTTTTTTGGTGACATCACTGTCTTTGAGGTAATGGAGATAGTCTTGATCATCTTTGTCATCTGCAAAAGATTGGATGATGGTCTTGTGTATTATAGGGTCATACTTTTATAGCTGAAGATAATAAATAACAATAATATTTTTGGCACTAGACTAAAATAGCAAATTTTCACTTTTACCTACTCTCCATCCTCCGATCAGCCCTGTAACGCTCAAAAAATCCGAGGTTCCGTCTGAGTGCACATCTTTAGCTGGAGACGGAAGCAAAGGCCATGCTCGACTCTTTCGACAAAGAATCCAAACTCCATGAACGTCGTGCAGCACGACTACGACAAATGCGTCTCATGGAGGAAGCCGCTTCAGGCTTGCCCATTGGGGGACTCGACGGAAATACTACAGAGGCCAGCCCACAAGACACACGTTTGGATATTGTAGATCACAATGGAGTGTACACTATTGACGATGCTGACGGTGAAAACGCCCCATCCACTTCGCTTACAAACGCCTCCAATGCTGCATCTCACCTTTGGACTAGTACAAATAAAGATTTGAATGAGAATGAGATCAAGTTTGTTTTGGGCGGTGACGAAAGCATCAAGTATGGAGCCTCCTCTTGGAGAGAGAATAACGACCGGCAGCATGATCATGATGAAAGTCGAAGGCTAATCATGGTGGCATCACAAAGACTCGCTGAAAGATCTCCACGGAGTAATTCCAGTTTCTCTGCCTTCGAAGTCGGGAATGGTGATTTAGTCCATGACAAGTACGAATCTAGATTGAGAACCAATTGTCCGACGCAGTGTTTATTGCGGCAGAGAATGTTGTGTGCTTTTTGTATGATGATCACATTGGTAATTATTCTAGTGGCAACTATTTCGATAGAAAAGAATGCAAGCCAAGATGAAGCATTACGGCCTCCTAGTACAGGGAAGGAAGAGGTAGGCATTTCCCAAAATAATCAAGAACAATCTCAAATTGCACTGGACATGGCCAAATTCGACCGAATTAAAGACCGCATCCTCGAACATAAAATATCCCACGCATATACTCTTGAAGATCCCAATAGTGCTCAGTACAAGGCCTTAACTTGGATAGTTCGAGACGACAAACGACAATTGGATGTGGCTCCCATTGATGATGAAGCAAGCGGTGTTACGGGGTATGAATTGGATGATGAAGAAGCGCTGTTTCAACGTTATGCGCTCTCAGTTCTATGGTTTCAAACTACCGACTTAGATATAGTTAAAGAAAGTTTATCATCTAAGATGCCACAGATTGTTTCAGTTGAAGATAACGCCAATCTACAATTAACCGAGACCAGCATTTCTTGGAAATCTTCAACAAATTGGCTCTCTGAAAAAGGTTTGTGTAATTGGCATGGAGTGACATGTCACCCACATGAAAATTTAAATTCTGAGGACGGTGGTGATTTCTACGTTGCCATCTTGAATATGACCGACAATAATATAAATGGCGTTTTACCTATAGAGATTTACACTGCCTTAGTGAAGTTGACTGCGTTAGATTTGAGTGCGAATGAGTTGAGAGGAAATATTGCGAGGGAAATCCGAATGCTGAAAAATTTGAAAGGTCAGTTATTGTTCTAATTCGGAAGGCAGATTCGATCGAGGATTCAAATCTTTTGTGCCAAATATCTCATAAAATCACTTTTGATCGGTGTGCTCATTTTATTCATCACTTCCATGTTGTTCTCATCTTTTTACTGACTCTTTTGCGATTGAAATCTCACCATACAATAGATCTTTTTCTATCTACAAATCACTTTACTGGGTTTATTCCTCCTGAGATTGGAGACTTGGTCAATTTGAATATTCTTTACATCAACGATAATCAAATTAAGGGATCAATTCCATCTCAGATTGGATTATTGACTTCACTTCGCGAAGCCAGTATGTTTAATAATAAAATTGAGGGTAAAATACCTGAAAGCATTGGAAATTTAAAAGGTAAGAACACTACTTATATTATTCATCTACGATTAGCTATCAGGTTGTTTTCGTTTCACTTTTTCACCACAGTTTTTGTTTCACAATTCCTTTTCTGGCCGCAAAAATTCAAGACATGATGGCATTGTATCTCGATTCAAATAGATTGACTGGGGAAATTCCTAGTACGATTGGTCAACTCGCATCCATGCTTGATTTGCGTCTCAACGCCAATAAGCTACATGGAACAATACCTACCGAAATTGGGCAACTTCAGTATTTAGAGGTAAGTGAAGACCATCTCAATGAGACCATCATGACATCAAAGATAACATGAGCCTCTTCAACCTTTTTGCGGATTCATGATAGAAACTGTACTTGTTCACGAATAAAGAACTGAGTGGAAGAATTCCCACAGAGCTGGCAAATCTAATGAGTGCAACTGGTGAGTGATTTGTTTAGATACGACTTCAGAATATCGTCTTCACATTATCATTCGTAATTCTTTCCTTCCCAACTCTCATGACTTTGAAAAATAGAAATTCACTTGTATCAATGCAATTTGACCGGTCCACTGCCCTCTGAAATGGGATTGTTGAATGAGCTTGAATATCTTTACCTAGGTAAGCCTATGTTTACATTTTCAAATTCTTGCTGCAGATGTGCGTTATATGAATCTCTTTTGATGTTTTGCTTCCAAGACTCTAATGAACTGACTGGTTCTATTCCTGAGGAATGGGGAGAAATGGCTGGTCTAAAACAACTTTTTCTATCGGGAAACAACCTAAATGGGCAAATCCCAATATCAATACGTGGTATGGAATCTCTTCAGTATTTCAGAGCAAATGATAACAACTTTTCAGGTTATATTCCCACTGATATGGGGAAGTTAATCAAATTAGAATATCTTCATTTAGATGACAATGATCTTACTAGTCGTGTTCCTTCAGAACTAGGAATGTTGACTATGTTGAAGGTACAATATATTTTGAATGATTGGCTCTTTTGACCTATCTCTCAGTTCTCATTTTCTTGCTTTTAATCTTCCTGATGATATAGTCTCTACACCTTGATGGAAACAATTTTTCTGGAGAAATGCCATCGCAAGTATGTCGGCTCAAGGATAACTTTTTTCTAATCGATATTACAGCAAAGAACAATAAAGACAATTTCTCGTGCTCATGCTGTACCAGCCGATGATGACTTGCTGAGAAATTATGGTCTTAGCTCCAAGCATTGCCATGTTTACGCTGATATGGAATGTTGAAAGGTGCACCATTCTGAATCAACAAAAATAAACTAGTCATTTCTTCATTTAAAAATATCATAACTTCAATGCTGTCTAAGGCTAATGTTGTCAAATAGAGTGTCAGTTACTCACGTCGAAACATTTCCTTGCACATTACTCAAAGTAAAACATGATTTCGCTTGTGTACCTGCTTTCTGGACTTGATCTCTGTTTGATTATTGCTTCTATTTACAAATGTATATAGGGCTCAACAATGGAAAAACTCATTTTTCATTGAAACGAATTATTCGAATTCAAGGATAAAAGTAATTTCCGCTGATAGCGTTTCCCTTTTAATTTAAGATTTAAGAAGAAATACTTGTTGTTAGTCTACTTGAGTAATTCATTGCTTTGGAAGATATTACTGCCACAATTTTACCTCAAGTGGAACAAGATATTACCTTGGAACAGTGTTAGAAATCCTCCATGAAAGGCTGAATAAATATTTGCTGAAATGGAAAGCGAAGTCTTCAATTGCATTGCCTAGAGCCACATTAGACAGTAACTTGTAACACAGTGCATCAATTGATTTCATCGTCCTCATTAGAAATCAGTTCACCGCTTATAAACTTTGCTGGTCTATCTTCTACTTTAGCACAACATAGAAACAGATACAAGATATTTATTCTGCGGTGACATGATTTGTTTTGGCAAATTGGCACCAATTGTAGTGCTTCTTTCTCTGCAATTTGATGCTTTCTCGCTGCTGCAAAAATATGTGAAAATTTAATTTCTGTCATCTGGTCTACTGTCATGTAATTCGCTACTGTAGTATAGTATGAGCACCAAATGTTGTTCAACTTGTGATGAAGACAAATGTAAGATTGTCCTCTCAACATAGGGTGATCAAGATCAAAGTTTCTAAATGAAATGTAGGGTAAAGCGAAATGGAGTAGTCTATTCATTCATTGAGAGGTGAAATCTTTGAACAAGAACAAATTCAGAAGAAAAAGGTTAAGAATTTCTTAAGTATGTAGTAATATTAATTATTATGAACTTTATTATTCGTTTTATGGATAACCCATGCAATAATGAAATTCTCTTAGTAGAAGATAGGTGATGGTCATGATTTCTGTAACATTGAGATGTATTCCATTGTGATCTAACATGTAAAGTTGTGAAGTTAAAATGAAATGTTTTATGATGTTTGGTGTAAATATAATCAAATCGCCTGACTTACATTATCTAGATTCCCACTGCCATGTTGCAGGTGATGAATAGCCAAAATGTATGCAATGTTTTCTGTTATATCTCCAATAGATGCATCTTCAAAAAGTATATCTCGTCTGATCTGCAACGCCCCTTCAAGCTCGATCAATGCCTTGGAGAAGGATCCAGTTTTGGCATGAACAAAGGCTATGTTACAGAGCACTATTGACACACTCTTCAAAAAATTTGGTTCTGTTGTGAAAATTTCTTTTTGCAAATCCAATGCCTCTTGAAACAGAGATTCTGCTCTCTTAAGATCTCCAAGTTCGAACTGAATACATGCTAGGTTATTTAAGATCTGACATATCTCAGAACTTTTTGCACCCAAAGAATCTTCTCGAGAGCGACGTACTCGATGCATTGATATCATAGCTTCATCAAATTTTTCAAGAGCGAGCTGAGCCAATCCCATATACATGAGAGAAGAACACTGTTGACAAGGAATTGAGTGAGTCCGGCATTTCAGAGTACAAAATTTAATTATGTTGAAAAAGACTCACAATATCTGAATGCTTCACTCCAAGGGCGTTCGTATTAATACGAATAGATTTATCAAAATGATCAATGGCCTCATGATAATTTTCTGTGTACAGAAGGATCAGGCCCATCCTGTGATGAGATTGACCAACAAGAGGATGCCTCGGGCCATAACGTTCCAAATGCTCATTGAGTTCAGTCTGAAGTTCACGTTTCTGAAGCAGATAAAAAGTTGTTGGAATGTAACAAATCAGAAGCGAATTCTATCATAAATTATCTTACTCTAAACGTTTTGATACTATAATGAACCAATTTTCGTGAAAGGTTTTTTTGTCTCAATGAAGAAGGATGCCTCTTGCACAAAAGACGCAGCTTTTGGTTATTCCTATTCACTTGATTGATTGTGTTCTGGTTAATTTCATCTTTCAACAAGTTATCTGCACAACATTCTAAGCTATTGCGAACTCGTTCGACAATAGTGTACTCCACCTTCAATCCACCTAGCGCTAGCATTGGATATGAAATATTTTGGCTGGTTGTACTGGCTGTAAAGGGATGATCATGATTTCTTCGATATTCTGTATCTTCTACATGCTGGTCCTTTGGACTGCTATCAATTTTTGAATGTCGTAATATTGAGGTCTTCTGCAGCGGCAGATAATTTCGACATGATTTAAAAAGCGAAAAAAATTAACGAAAGAGTTGATGAGTCAAAATAGTCATCTCGTTTCGCACTTACTGTATCTAAAACTCTTTCTGAATTCAATTTTACTGTTCCGAATGATCCTTCTTTTTCTTGTCTCGATTCGTCAAATGGAATGGGAGATGATGGAAGTAACGCTTCGTTGTGTACCATCGGTGATAAATTAGTGCCAGGTAACACCGAAGGAGCGACCATGCTTTTCAATAATTTCAGATAGAAAGAGGTACTCTCAACACATTCGCTGCTTGCACCCAAAAGTGCTTGCTGAGTCTATTTTTTCACAAAGAAACGAAAAGTAATGTGAGAAGAGATATTGGAAGAGACAACTGACGAATTGACGTACCGCATGACAAGCTGTTATGTGAGATATGGCAGTTTTAAACTGCTTTTGCATCACACAAGCCACACCCAGATTGTAGACAGTTAGTGATATTGACATAAGATCATACTTATTTGATTTGGAGCCATCATTCTGCAATCTAAGCGATTGCTCAAACTCAGATTGAGCCAAGGGGATCATACCTATCTCGATGTAGACGCATGCCATGTTGTTTATTAACCTTCCTGGTTGAGATGACTCGGCAGCATCGGGAGCGCTTGTGGACAACTCTGCCGCTTTCCGAAACGCAGACAACGCGGGTGTGTGTGTCTCCATCGCATAGTTAATCAAACCCAAGTTTGCCCAGGAATTCTATTAGTGTAAAATAAGAGGCACATTAGCTTATTGAACTTAAACACTTTTAAGGATAAATGGTGCTACTTACAACATTCAATTCATTATCACCAAAAATTTCTTTTTTCATTCGAAGACACTCTCGGCAATAAGGAAGCGCTTGATCATACTCCTCATTCCACAAGTGCATAATGCAGAGATTATGGAGAGTAGATGCTATGACTTGTCCGATGAGCCCAATGCTTGATCCTGATGTTGCCTGACAGGAACGAAGGAGGATGTGGTATATGTCAATCGCTATCGAAAATTCACGTTTCTAAAAATGAAGAAACAAATTTATCAATTGAGAATTGAGTCATACACAGCGGATACAAATCGAAAGGAGAGGTTTACCTTAATATGGATTCTCGCTTTATCAGAAATAACTCTTAGATGGATAGACGCATTTGTAAATGTTATTGATCCGTTGTCGCTATCAATGAGGCCAGTATATTCTCTGTCAGAATCCTCAACATTGGACGATGACGAATGCATAAATTCTGAAAATGACTGATGGACTACATCATCAACACGATTACGAGGTACAATTCGATAGACGACCTTATCATCAATTTTATTTGCGGCTCTGTCAAACAATGTAAGTAACTCTAAAGCAACAGTATTTTTGAGGTCACCCTTCAGGGAAGGAATGAGAGGTATACACGCGCTCCCAGGTGAAGGAAGTTCAAACCAGCTTGCGAAGTCAATAGGAATCATCGAAACCAAATGAGATGATATTATAGAAGCAGATGCTACGATAGATGTGACATTGGATAGAGGAGACACTGTTCTTGTCACAGCATTAGGTACACTTTTGGCCCCAGTCTTTCGACCTGAGGATTGCGACTTTGTCGGTCGTGATGCAGACAAGAAGGGCTGGGCACGGAGCGTTTTTACATCGTATTGAAGTGCAGCCTCAAAAATCATTTTGGCATTTTCATTCAGTTCACTATCATTGCTTTCATCAATGGAAGACTCTTTGCTGGTCATACCACGAGATGCCCCTACTGTTAAATCATCAGCTAATGACTTTGAGATTCTATTTTTGTTCCATTGTTGTAAAATCATTTCATCATCAGTAATTTTTTTCTGATGGTACGAATGAGGTGGACCTTCTTCAAGAGTCTTATTTACAGTTAAAGTTTCGTCTAATGCCACTGAGGGCTTCTTATTTGGAGATGGTGTCTCGACAGAAACGAAACCAACTTGACGCAAAGCTTTGTTGTGTGATGTATCTGAATCTGATTCAAATGATGGATCTCCATCTGTGTCAACTTTATCTCCGTGATAGCAGTCCTCCAGTTGGAAGAACATATCTGACCCTATCATACCTTCATCAATAACATGAATACTGGGTCGGAAGGCAGAATACTTTTTGTGTTTTCCGCTCGGATCTTTTAACCCTATTGTATCTTCAACGTTTTTTGACTTCTTCGCTCGTAACGAAGTTGATTTCATTTCTATATTTGAAACGCTATCTGCGCGTGCGAAAGAGTTTTTATTCAATGCGCTCTCAGTGTTTAATCTTTTCTCATCGTCGTGGAGCATTGTTTTGGCTGCATCTCTTGCCTTTTTTCCACCACCATAGCCGCACCGAAAAAGCGATTTCTGCTGTTGAAAATAATGGCTTTGATCCTCAACTGGTGATTTGTTTATTAACTCGGCAACGTTAGCTTCATCCTGAGCTTTCAAAAAATGTTGCACAATTTCGAACGGAGACGCACAAGGCCGTGATAATTCATTTTCCACCGTTTCTCTGCTATCACTTATATCATCATTGCATTCTTCTGAAGATTTTTTCTCGATAATTTTCGACTGTTTTGCCCTTAGGGTTTCTTCCTTCAACAAATCGTATTTTTCCTTCCAATAATTACTATATTTCTTTTGATCTTCAGCACGAGCACGTAAATGATAAACTGTGGCAGAGTCGCCCATCTCTAACGCTGATATGTCGGTGTCATCGAAACGACCTTGCCTGTTCATCGGTAGATTGAGTGAAAATGCGTTACTCATACTGTCCAATTCTGCGGCTATAGATGGAGCTTTTTGCTGCGTTTGAGTTGGTTTTATGGGATTACTATTCTGATTTATTACCATTGTCTGATCAGACGGCTTTTCGTCTTTGTCACTTGACTGGTAGCTCTTAAAAAAATCTTGCAAGTGCTTGTTCTTTTCGTTCAATTTCTTCAAGATGACATAGTCATTTCTACCAATGTTCTTGAACTTTTTCGGGTTTCCATGTAGTCCTGATTTGAAACTCAATTCGTTTGGGCTGATAGGACTAGTTGGACTGATGGGTTTATCAATTTCATTTTTATTGATTTCTATTTGCTGATAATCCTCAATACCATCCCAAAATTTACTAGTTGATGTTGTGTTTGAGGTTTGTAAAGTAAATGAACTACCAAAGTTTGATGGGGTGGAATGACTCTTTTTGAGTGGGAATGGAGACGCCAATTCCTCACTTTCCTTCTCACTCCGTAGCTTCATCGTCTTAGGCTGTGACATAGGTTGCTTTTGCTGTAGGTCTTTCTGCTGCTCAAGCCTATGCGTAGAACGACTCTTTTTTATCGGTAGCTGATTCGTCAATTCTTGATTCTCTTCCTTTCGATGCGATGAAGAATTCTTTGGAAATTTCTTTTCTTGAAGTGAGTCATTCTGTTGCTGTAGGTTTTGTTTATCTGCAAGGAGCGTTTTGTGCTTTTGCTGTTGTCGCGTAAAATTATTTCCTAATGACATAGGATCAATGAGGGGACGAACTTTGGCTGATAAATCAACAGTTTTGACTTTCATTTTATGTTTAGGATGATCCGATGGAGGATCTGGTGGATGAAATTTGGATGTAGGATTTGATAATCGTCGTGGAACAATAGGTAATCGTTTGTGTTCGTGCTGCCGCCCATTAATTTCATTTTCCTTCTCTTTTTGCCTATTTCTTAAAAATCTATCAATCAAATGATTTCCATTAGCATGTTTCATAGTTGGTGCTGAACTTCTCGGTGGAGATGGTCCTTGTCTAGGAGATAATGCACGTTCTGGAGAAAGCGCTCGTTGAATTTCTTTGAAGGTGAGATGATGAGTTTGCAATGTAGCATTCATCGTTTTTAGAGAAGATTCTACATCGGGTTGAGACTTTTCAGCGGGTTCTTTTGAGAGGTGCTTCGCATTTTTTAAAGTCGTTTCGTCGTCTCTTACTACACTCTCATTGGGATGAGCATTCATTTGCCCATGTATGGAAGATACTATTAGGAAAGTACCTATATTATCATTTAGCAATGTTGAAGGTGATTTAGGACTAACAAGTTCATCCGCGTCATCTTCAATATGTAATTTTTTTGTGAATACTCCCTCCCTTTCCTTCCTTGTTGACTCGAATTCTCCCCTCTTCGGCTCGTCTATACGCGATTTTCCATATCTTACATTACCAATTGATCTGCTTGAAGGTTCAAGTGCACTATTTTGAGCTTTCGCTTCTTTAATTTGATTATTGGCTCCCTTTCGACGAGAACGTCGTTGTGGAGGAGTCGGCTGGTAGTCATACGCGTGCCTTTGTGGATTTATTCTATCCTTGCAGTTAGTGTTAACATGTTTTTCATCAATGTATGCAGATAACGTAATAGCTTCATTTCTTGTATCTTTTTTCTTGTCATAATTTGTTCCATCAGTATCAATAATAGTAGTTTTTTTCGCTGCTACCGATTTCAGCTGTGATTCCAAACCAATGCTGCTATCTGTACCTTCTAGCAAAAGACTCTGCTCAATTGACTGATTGGTCAAGAGAGTGGTGTTGAGTTCGGTATTATTCTCAATGAGTTTTCTGACGGCGTCAAGGCAAGGATTGTCTGCACCACAAAGTACAATATGGGAATCGGGTCCCCCATATGGCGAGTGGACTCTTCTAATATTTTCTCCTTCTGATATAGAATGATTGTTGCTGGCACTGCTACTCATCAAAGTGTTGGTGGTGTCGATTGTGATAGGGGTGGAGGAGAATGGGGATATTGGACGGAGGTCTCTCTTGTCACGGAGCCGCTGCTCATGCTGATGTCGCTCAGAAAGCTGGTCTAGTTTATGCCGATAGTGGAACTGACGCTGTTGTGAGCGACGGTCGACAACATTGGATGGAGGAACTATTTGCACGTGAATAGCGTCCAGCAAAGTCGATTCTATACGAGGACTGGTGTTTGTCGTCGCAGCAGTTCTTATAGGATGTTTCTTGTGAGTTTCGCCTGCAGTAAAGTGCTGTTGTGGCCGACTCTGATTCATGAGCTTACCATCGTCATCATTCTCATCCTGATCGATTCTTTCATTGTGCGATGCGTTCAAGGCATTGATGGTATTTCGGCCTCCTAGCCCTTCATCGTCATGGACGCCACTGTACCCGCCGCTTACAGCCCCAGAGATGAGGCTTTTTCGATCGCGAAAACGTTGCAGCATTTAATTTACACTATCAGACGATGGCACGTTGAGTTTTTGCTCATCTTCCGCCTGTGAATCACATAAGCTGTCATGGTTTCGTTCGTCAATCTCTTGCTGGCACCTTAGGATAGTAAAAACAGCTTTCATTTTCATCAGAACGGAAGGCATCGGGGCAGTAGAAATATTATAAATGGTGTAGAATCAAGAAGAAGTTACGAAATTCAAATAAAATCGGCAATTGTACACACACCAATCTCTCGTACTTTTCACATGCAGCTTATCTCTTTTTCGAGAAGGAGGCAATTACAAAAAATATTACAAGAAAGTTGATCGAACGGAAATAACTGAAATCGGTGAATGTCGGAAATATTCTCTACTTCTACAATAGTACTAGACCGTGGATTTGTTTATATTAATTACTACTACTATATTTTTTCAATTGGCTGTAACTTTTTAATATTGGTCATATAAATATGAAGCACTTATGCAACACCTTGAGATACTGTTTTCTCAGGCTTTCCAATGAAAGTGGTCTAGGGATGTAGTTCCTTCTTGAAAAAACTTAGTAGTATTTCATAAGATACCTTTGAATTGTTAAGTCTAAATTTTGAATCACCCCCTAAGCTACAGCAAAGTTTGGAATACCTACAAAAAATCTATTACAACAGTATAGTGCATTAGACAAAATACCAATTAACCAAAGACACTGAAATCAGATAATATTGACTAAGATATGCTGAACAGAAAGACCCCATGCATTGTGATTTCAAGGCAGTATAATTTGAATTCTGAAAAATTTTGGCAATGTTGTCCAAAGTTCACTGGATGCAGATTGAAAAATTCAGTGCTCCTTAATTTTTGAGAGAGATATGGACATTGCCACAGGATGTCAGAAGATTTTCACCTATCACCACCAACAACATTTCCAGCATCCCCCTCATGGCCATAACTTCACTGGAAAATGCCCCCCAGACTTTTCCACCACCATTCACTTCCACCCCCCCCCCACACACACACACACAACGCTGTTATCCACACCATAATCCATTGGTTCCTCCTTTAGGCCGGAATACTCAAGCTGTCACACAAATGCTGCCACTATGGCAGTCAAAACTCCTCCTGATATACTTCTCAACACTATCCCATGTTTTTTACTAGATCCAATGACTACATCAAAAATTTGGCGCGATTATCTCAGATGACCTCAAGGATAAGACTGTGAAGGAGTTACTCCTCCAAACAAACAGTGCTGCTATCCCATGAGGAACTGTAAGGATCCTCGCTAATTTCTACAATGTGCATGAGGGCCTGGTGAGTAAAATTTGATGTTGTGTGCATTCTTGTCTGAAAAATGATTCGCTAGTTTGCATGGCTTCAAAAAGTGTGACAGAACAGTTAACTTGGATGTATTTAACGGTCTCCCCCTTTGCAATAATGAGTCACACCATTCTGTGATTAAGGCACTTGGTGTGTCTGGCAAACTTTGTAGCTAGTAATGGGGGATGCTATTTACAAAATATCAAGCACCATGAAAAAGACACATTAGAGAGAGATGATATGCTGGATAGTGATTTGATAGAGAATGAGTATGATGGAGAAGTGGCTTCCATGGGGGGCAGAGGGGGTATGAGAGTGCAGGGTTAATTTCTCTCTTCAAGTGTGGGTTTTCTTCTCCTCATCCTGAGTTTATTTTTGCCCAGGTGCTCTACTTATAATTGTAGCGAAAGTAAAACTAGAGTGACTGCCTCTAATATTATTACTAAATGTAAATTAGCTAGTATTAATTAACTAGCTAGATGAATGTCTTAGTGAAAATTTGTAATTGCCTATAAAGTTTTGGCCATACCTAAAGAGGGGGGGGTTGCTCTTTGGCGAGCTGATTTTTTTGTCAATGTATGAAAGAATCATCCAAAGAAGTTGACCATACATAGAGGTAGACAAGGTCTTATATTAATTAAATCACAAGAAATATATGTTAGTCCCAGTATAGAAAAGAGGTCAATTCTAAAGTGCCAGTTTGCATGAATTGACAGTTGGCATACTGTTGACCAACAATAAAAGAACAGGACGTAACTGGTTATGAGCCCAAATATCAAAAACGAGTTAAGTAAAATTCAATAATCGCTAATGTTCAATGTAAGAAGTATGTCACAAATGCATTCATCATGTTTTTCATTTTTACCTTTTTATAGATGGGAGTCACTGTGTGAGGACCAAATATAAACAAGTAGCCATATGTATATCAGGAAGATACTACAAGAAAAATAACCATATATGTAGGACCCCAAATTCTGTTGCATGGGTAATGAACATTTCCTACCTGACACTTTAGATTATGTCACTTAACTCAGATACATTGGGATTAACATTTATCTTAGTATCAGTATCAAAGCGTTACAATAGCAACCATATGGCCATGATGATGTTACTATAACTATTAGTCCCCATATAAGTAAGGTCTTTGTTCCTCAATACTCAGGCCAAAGTGTCACAACTAGTTATGAGCATATGTTTTTTCTGTCAGAGTATTAACGCACTTGAATTCGCCAAAAAATGAATAAATTATTGTGTAGGTTAGCATATTGGGAAAATCCCTAACTCACTGTGGTTGATATGTAATCGATGATTATTATGTGTGATATCATACATTGTACTACTGGCAATCATTGTTGTAGTGTGCCAAAAATTATCTCTCGTTTAGTATGTCACAGCTAGTGTATTTGGATGTAGTACGCCTACTTGAGTGAAAGATAGCAAAGTCAATGCATCACAACGCCTTCTATCTCATCTTCAGTTTAGCATAGGAATATCTACCACATCGACCTCATCCAGCTGATCTGTCAGCATGCTTTCCTCTGTCATCCACTCCAATACTAGGAACAATAACCATACCCAGACGATGGCGAAGTGAATCTCATCTTCTATCAGAACGGCTTCCCAATCATCGTGGAGCATCCCAGCATCCATGAGTTCATGTTCCTCTGAAATTAAGAACCATAAAGACGCTTTTGTAGAGCGCTTTTTGAAGCCTAACACAATAGGGGCAGCAACTCGAAGCTGATGTCATAAAAAAGTACTTCAAGATTACCACCGTATGGAATCGCCTCAACATTAGTTAGATCATGGCAAAAATGGGTACGACCAAATCTATAGGGTCAAAAAAATGTAGTTCACTGATTCTTTCTATTCCTAGGCTTTATTCTGTTTGAAAGGTCAATTCAATGTGAGGACAGAACTTTCCCCCTGGTCAAACAGACTCGCCAAGTGTGACGTGAGGATCAGCTGTTTTCACTGCTCCAAGATATTCATGAAGATGACCGCTGCAGGGGCATGACTTCTTTCAAAGGGCTGCGATGAAGTAGATGAATATTGCAAGGTATGTTCTTGCTGCCTCGAGAGAATGTGGTATCAGGTGTTGTGAAATGAAGATTCACTGTGGATAAAAGGTTGATTGTGTTGAAACAACATCTTAAATCCACTAGTGCTCGTAATGGTCTTTGGCGTGACAGTGATTAGATATCTTATAACTGAGATATTAGATAAATTATGAGCTATATTACTTTGCTAACAGCGTCAAATGGTATGATGGATGGTCATCGTCATTTGACGCGGTCTGTACCGTTATACGGTATGTATGTATCAGTACAAATCATATCATACTCTAACAATATTGTAAGGTGTTAAAAGAGGAAGAGAATGACCCGGCATTTTCCGGAGGAGTTATGAGCTCCAGCGTTGGCGGCAAGGGGCGTGTTGCAGTGTGTGGTGATGATGTTAGGTAAAAGAATTCTGACATCAAGTGGGGATGAGAGTCTTAAAAACTATGGTGGGATTGATTTTTGCGATCCAAATTTCTGAGGGAGTATTCAAAGGGCACCCAATGAACTTTGGACTGCTTCACCCAAATTCTGCAAGGACCAAATGATACCACCCCAAAATTGCAAAAAAGCGGTACTTCCAGAAGACCATAGCTCAGTCAATATTTGGCTGATACAATAAATCTTTTCTGCTTTGGAAACCTAATCTAATGCACTGTAATGTTCTAGTATCACACTTGAATTGATTTTAAAATTTTTCATTGCTTGTGGGTGAAGTTAAAATTTACACTGAAAAATTGAATGTTATTTTGTTTAGTAATTGATTTGTAGCACAAACTACAGCCTTGGACCACTTTCGTTAGAGAGCCCGTCAAAATAGTAAGAATAGTACTTCTAAATGTGGTTTATAAGACTGATACTGATAAAGCAATGGCCATTTCAAAATAAGTTTGGCCACAATAATAAAACAGAGTACCAATACATGTGTAGTAAGCATGTGTAAGTTCTGATGTGAATCAGCCTTTTTTAGATGAATTAAAAGCTACTTTTTCATTTTGCTTGGCAGACAAAAGACCTCAATGAAGCAATTGTACTATGAGATAAATATGACAACGCCATAGTGAAAAGGTACTAATAATGAAGCCACAAATTCCTCATTGGCAGTAACATTTCTTTTTTAAAATCAATGACTAAAATGACAACATTCATTACTAGTATCGTGGTTTTGAAAATCTTTCTCTCAGAATAGAGATTTGGTGCTAATCATATTGTATCATTTTTCATATGAAGTATATAATATTTTTTGATCTGATTATTCCCAATTAGCTTCACATGAAACTTCAGAAAGTGGTTTTTTACATCATAGTTCTTCTCTATTAGACATGGGACAGATGAATGGAGATCTTGCATGCCTCATCTGATGTATGTGACATTCTGACCACTTAAGCAAGTATGAGCACTTTTTTGATTTACTCATGCATTATATGTCTTTTCAGGTTTCAAGAATAGAGAACGCTGTACTGCGTCAAATGCAGAATCAGGAGTAACTTTGATATTGGCATTATTTTATGTGAGTCTCAATTTTTCATGCATGCTCCAAAAATATATCATCCAGCTGTCATGCATATTTTTTCTTCCATTGTAAGAGCAAATTAAAATGTTACTGTCTCTTACAAATGCAAAGATGATAAACTCATGAGGTTATGAGTGTCACCACAATAATACAAAGATTGTGTTTTATTAATGGGTGATTATCTTATCCTTAGAATCAACTTATTAAAAGTTGCTTGCTCCCTCCTCTCAGTTTTGCTCAAATGGCTTCAATTCATTTCTGTATATATTTCATCCGAGTATGCAGACAACATCATAGGGATTATCTTTCAAAATATCCCTTCCAATAATCTTAGCTTTTTCTCATTGCCAAAACAGTTGAATTGATCTGTTAACTAAAAAATCAATCAAGTCAGACTTAAGTTTTCACTTCTCAGCATTGATTGATTCAAAAGAAAGCAATTGAATAACAGCGACTATCTACATAAACCCCACAATTGTGCTGTCATTGAGCACAAAGATTATTGTCGTAAGCACATAATTGACCTGATGTATGAAAAACAAAGTGATAGTGTCCTCTTATTTTCAGCTTCTGGGATACTGTGTACTTCTCCACGATCGGGAGTAGCGTAAAGTAAAAATCTACATAAATTTTCAGTATCTAT
>JALLAW010000033.1:0-22696 GCA_036939535.1 Cyclotella kingstonii | reverse complement strand
CTCGCCGTTTGGCACAGATTTTGGTAAAAAATGTGTAAATAAAGTTTGGTCGAATTTCGGGAGCGCTCCAGTCTTAGCAGAAAAATATTATTAGACAAGATATCTTTGCATTTTTCAGCCTAAATTTAGTATTACCTGAGCTACTTCAAAGTTTGAAAGAAATTTAAAATTTTCTAATAAGATGAAAGTGTGTTAAATAACCTTTCTATTGCACCTGACATGGATTAAATTTGCCAAATGTTGGTTGAGATATGATCCAGTGGAGAAACCTATTTTTTCGTGATTTTGGGGTAGTATCATTTGCATTCTATTGAATTCTGGAGATGCAGTCCAAATTTTTTTTCATGGGCAGTTGGATACTACCCTAAGATACAACTCCCAAAATTTAGAGCTCTCAGATTTTAGGGACACAAAGATGCCACCTCCCTTCTCCAACACATCACCACCAACCACTCTGGCACCACCCAGGTCACTAACACCAGAGGCCATAACTCTACCAGAAATGGTCAGCCAATCTTCGTTCCCCCTCCCAACTGGACCCTCCAAGACACTGTACTGGCAATTCCCGTCTGCACAAGTCCTCGCTTTTCCAGCCCACACAAGCTAACATCGAAGAGGCTTCACCATGGGCGACACCGATGGCCATAAGTCCACTTATGATGGCTGTAACCTTACCCTTCCACTTCTAATCTCCACCAAACTTACTTACAAACATCAACCCAACTTTTCTTCCCAGTCCAACAGTTACAGTACAAGTAAGAAATTACACCACTGTTGACTAAACAGAATGCCATCGTGCAACAGCTTCTCATTCGAGTTCAAAAATTTTCTCTTCTGTCGGGGGCAATCAACAATGACTCCAAGATCTTGGAGGTTAATAGAAGAGTGGTGAGCCGTGTTTAAGCTATTATTTTTTTTCTTTGACTAATAACGTGACAATTAATGTGGCTTTGAAGAGGCGTGACAATTGTGGTCATAAGCCAATTTGTGTTGATTTTGACCTTTTAAAAGTATTGCCACTGAATAGGAGTCTGACCCACCAAGCCTTTACCCTAGGTGTATCATGCACTGTTGTTTGACACCTTCTTAAGGAGGGCTTACTTCTATCTTTTACCAGTGTTGTGAAAAGCTTTCTAACCCTTACTCACATGGCTGCTAGCTTGTGGTTTTGTCACTCACACATTGATGTACAGTATTGGGTCTTCAAGGATATGAAGAATCTCATCCATGTGAATGAGAAATGGTTTTTCATGTGCAAGGTGGAGGACTATTACAATCTGACAAGAGAAGAGTTGGACCCATACAAGAGTGTGAAAAACAAGCTTCACATCAGCAAGGTCATGTTTCTTGATGCTATTGCCCAGCCACAGTGGGACTTCCACAAGAACGCCAGGTTCAATGGAATTATTGGCATTTGGCTCTTGGTGTAAGGGAAGATAGTGCAGAGGTCATATGAAGGAGGACATCAGAGGGGAGACATTATCACAGAACACATCACTGGTATCAAGAAGGAACTCTACAGAGAATTCCTAATTGAAAAGCTGCTCCCAGCGATCAAGGACAAGATTCCTTGTGGTATGGCAAGGGATCTTATAGTTCAATGAGACAACAGCCCTGCTCATATTGCCTCGACCAACCCTACATTTCTGAATGCTATGTCTGACCTGATGATAAGCTTAGGGCCAAGGTGGAGGCCCAATTGGAGGGAAGGGGTATGAAGACGAGTTTTTCCTCCTGTACGCTGGTTCTTTTCCCCGTTGAGTATGGTTTTTATCTGGTGTAGGCCGTTCTTTTTGTCCATGCTTTCTAGTTTACCAACTAATAGCAAGTAACAAAATGTAATAAACTAGAAATATCGCCTCAGAATCTATTTCTAACTGTAAATTAATTAGATCAATAAACTAGTCACAACATGCCTTAGTAATATTTGTAATTGTTCCTTAGATTTTCCCGACAGAGTACTCCTACATTGAGGAAATCTGCGAGATAAAGGATGCGGTACTCACTGCAAACCTGTCAAATTGCGGTCACACCAAAGAAGCGGGTGTAAGCAGGAACTGTCCAAGGAAGACGACTTTATGTCGAGGTAGCGATCCGCGCCCATAAAGTAAAACCTGAAGTAGTACTATATAGTACTTCCTTTCCTCGTTCGGCTGCTTCGCTTAAAATTGGTACCTATCTCCAAACGCTTTGTTGGTGATGACAACTGTCACAACAAACATCATGGGCACATTTAACTTACGTTTATACAAAATGTAACTACTATCGGAACGTTAATTAGGTAGTAGCAGATACTATTAATTAAAGGTTACTGAACTAGCAAATGATACCACAAGCAGGTCACAAACCCTCAGCATGAGAATGAAAACCTCCAACCTATTACCCCTCCATCACTACTATTCCCTCTTAATTAAATTAAAACCTTTTCCCAAATCTCATTTTACACCAACAATGAGATTAGCAACAAGCTGGCCCTCCTCAAATAATTCTAACTCCAAAAATCACTGACTCTACCTCATAAATCCACTGATAATTCACCTCACATGATCAATATCTTTGTTACATCTTCTTTCACATGCGAAAAAGTATGAACTGCCCTGTCTGGCGAGTGATAAGAAATTGTAATGTTGGGAGCCTTCCTCTTCTCTATCGCAAATGATTACAATTGTAGCCCCTGATGCAGTTTCCTCTTTCTCCCTTTCTCTCTCTTACTGTTCTTAATGTATATATCATACTCAGGTAAGTCAATAAACGACAAGAATTGATGATAACTTCAATGTCAAACGTAGGGGCTGATATTTTAGTAAAGCCTTCATGCGTAAGGCCTCTATGTATCGCACATGTACCTAGAGAAAGTCATAATGTTTCGACCAAGCAACATTCAATCTCGCCCTCTTCATACCGACTCTTTCCATAAATCTGATGCTCTGTCTGTATCGAAAAACACATCCATTTCCATCGTTTTTTCTACAAGCCCTGTAACAAATATTCCTTTTACTCCCTGCACATTCACTCTTCCTACAATAAAGATGACCTCCGAATAGCTCATCATAATGAAAAACTTGCTTGGGCATGGTGTTGGTTGCACTTTTTAAATGGATAATTATTCATCTCACATTATCTGAACTCACTTTCATACTTTTCTTTATGAACTAGATTTATGTCCTCTGAAAATTCAACATTGGCAGAAGATGCCAGTAATGCTAAATGCTGAAACAAATGCTGAATCTGTAAACAAGGTTGTAAGCAATGGTTCGACTTTCATATGATAACCATAACAACGGTGCTTGTATACGTCGGGGCATTTTGGTTCCTCATGCTGTAGTCATAGTGAAATACACAACAATCTTTGGTTAGCATGAAAGATTTGCATAGTACTTCAATGAAGAATCATATGTTACTGTGGATTACACGTGCAACGATGAGAACAGAACTTGAAAGAACTACATTATCATGTGCCACATCAACCATTAGTCAAAATAGAGTTTTTTACTTCAAGTTTCGTTGTTTTGTTATGATCAAATAATATGCAATTGAAATCAAATCTTATCATATTCTGAAATTATGCTTTCAAATGGTTCTTCTAGTAATTCCAGAGAATTGCAACAGTTTAGCAAATGAGGAGATTGATCCCATCCTTCTATGAAGAACAACTGATAGAATATCCTATCATCAATCACTAAACAACGAGTCATCCGTGAAAGGTGAAATAGTATACTGAGTCCCCATTCTTGACTCTACCGTACCATACTATCGATTCTTCTACAAGCACTCCAACAAATACAGTGCTTGCTTGGGCATGGTTATTGGTTGTTCTTTTTAAAGTTGATTGCTGTTATATTTTCGCTTCATCGGCAGATCATATGTGCTTTCCATAAACTACTTTTTTGTAACACGCTCTTTGGTGCGTTCCATGAGATTGCTATGCTATCGGGTCATTTCAGCAATTAAACGAAAAAGTCATTTTCAAGCTTGCATGCTAACCTCAAAATTCCTTTTAAAACCACTTTAATAGTGCTGCTCTCTGTCAGATGTTACTGTCATTTTTTCTCTGTGGAGAACGAGAAGGGAGAGATAAACCATACCATGAGCGTTATACCTATTGCCCTAAAGGGAATAACACAATTCTATCATGATATATTTATCACCAAACGATGATCGAGTCGAAATGCCGTTCTTTGTACGCATATGCAGGAGAGAATAGCTTATCTGTTAGAGGAAAAATTAACCTTTTCCGTTAGTAGACGAATAATTTGACATTGTTCCGCAATGTGACGGAAATTGAGTCAAAATGCCGTTCAAATTACACACATACAGTAGGAGTTCCTCTACCTTTTACCATTATATAATGAATAATTTGACATTTTTCTTTCCTCTAGCAGCAATCTGGTCAAATACCGTTCCACCTACAAAGGTGCAAAGTATAAGCGCCACCATATTCAGATCGCACAGAGCGTTAGACACAAAGAGCAGCACCAACATTGTTGGTGGGTCATTTCTTGGCAAATTGGGTGGACAGTGTGGTGAGGTGCCTAGGGAGTGTGTGAGCATGGAGAAAGACACGGCTGTACAACATGGTCATGGTAGTGGAAATGTATCATATGGTACCATAGGGAGTAACGTAGGGGCAACTAACAAAGATACGGTGACGCACCAACATGCGTCAGTGGGAGATGACAGACCGGAAATTATCATGGTCATGGGTAGAAGGTGGAGCCCGAATGTGTATCGAAGTGCAAGGAAAGCTAGTTTTACATGTGAATATGCATGGAAAGTAGCTTTTATCTAGATACTAACTTTTTAAGATAATCTCCGCTTACTATGTTATATGTGGGCTATTCCTAAGTTAGTTGGGCAAACTACTGTACAAGTGAATTAGCATCAACAACCATGACGAGGGTCCGTCCTCTGCGGAATATTTGCCATCATCCCCAGTTGGTCCTCGCGAATCTACTAGTGAATATCAGAAAGGTGAGCAATACATGATTAGTTGAATGCAAGATGGGAATGCTCAAAAAACCCGGTTACTGCTAATCAATCGACTCATTTCAGTATTGAAAGAGACAGATCTACAAATTTGAAGGAAAGCAAAAAGAAATAGAATAGAGATGCTGATAAGAGTGCACAGAGAATATATTATGATCCATCGCACATCTGTTACCGAAATTTCCCTGAACAAAATCAGTTAATACATCTTGTTATAACACAAATTTAGAAAACAATACATAAAGAGACTTATCCAAAAAAAATCTCTTTTTATCTCTCCTCAAACCATCAATTATTGCATAAGCCTTATCAATTGCATTATCTCGTGCACTTCTTAGCACTCTCCCAAGAGATCTTACATGATCTTTTTATGTGAATACTTAAATTTGTTCCTCCCTCTCTCAAATGGCGAAAACAGCTTTGTTTATTTTCAACTCTCCATGCCGAATCGAAACTCATTCCACAATTCATGAAGAGCGCGTGGATTTGGAGTAAAAACTGCTTGCAAATGAAGAAAGCTGTTATCATTGAGAGGATCCCCAAGACCACAACCACTGCCTACAACTGCTCTTGCCCCAGCACCACCACCTTCAACTGATGTCACCCCAATCCACCACCTCCATTGAAAATTCTTCTATGTACAGGAACAATAGCAATTCGCTTAATATTCCCATTAACAGTAAAAATCCTTTTCTTAATACCTGAATACATGCAATATGGCTTCTCAACTCATTATTCTGCCTAACTACTGGCATCAGCAAAAGGTGCTGAGATGACTCTTCGCTCCACAAACTTCATTCACTCCTCAAATTCGAACTGCTCCAGCAACTTGACTAAAAATATCGCCTATGGCCTCTTTGGGCTCTGGTATTCATCAAAAAACTTGCCCTCTGCACCGTTGAACTGTATGGGAACTTTTTTATAGAGTTCCCATTCCCAACATCATTTGTAAGAGGAGATATTTTCAATTCATTCTTAACTACATCTTCATAAGCAGATTGCTTTTTGATTTCTCAAGTCTTGCAGAGAGCAACAACCCCAAAAGAGCTCTTCCACGAACAAGGGAGATGCCTTCAGGTAGTCGCTGCCTAAGTAAGACACCCTTCCTTTGCCTCTACATCGGCCATGCATGTCAATGTCCTCCTTTGAATAATTCATAGCTCACATTGATGTGGATAAAACTTGCAAATGTAATGAGTACTAGGTGAGCCTATTCTACCCGTATCATCATCCACCTTTAAAGCGAACTCAGGACGACAGAAAATTTTATGAGGAAAAGTATCAGAAACGATGTCTTTTTCTTTTTTGAACTATTTTCAATTGATGAATCTGCACTAAATAAAAAACTAAAGGAGATGGCATGGCATGTACTTTTCACAAAAATTCATTTGTAACCAAAAAGCCATTGAAATATACACACATTTTTTGTATCACATGATCCAAGAATTATCTGTCATGGTGCATCATGCTTATCTTGTACATTTTTAGACCAATTCAAACGAGTCTTCAATGCATCAGAGAAAGTATCATTTAATCTTACAGGAGATAGAAATAATTTAGACAAGTCATCAATATAACCAACTAAAAAATGAAAGCAGGGAGACCAAACCTCAAATGAGTACTGTCATAGGATTTACAAAAAGTATTTCAATTCATCGGACGATAAACACGAGATTTGCCACCTTCATGATGAGTTTCAAATTGTCTGATCTGCTTTAGAAACTGATTGATAAAAGCACTTTTAGTAGGGCTTCCAGAGTTGGTAATGCCATTCAGGGTGTGTATTCAAAAAGGCATAAAATTTGATAGTGCTTTCTTGTAGTGCTCCAAGGTATAGTCACGAGCGAATTTCAGGCTAATCCCTGGTGCAGGACTCGCGTCACCATGCGCCTTGAATGTCATATAATTGACAATATCAACAGGTTTTATGGTGATCAACTCATGCTGAGTATATTCATATTCATCAGAGTATTTCTTATGCTGAATAAAGGGCATAAAAGCATCAAGCTTACGCTTGTATCACGTATTATTGAAAGCCATCCTCGACATTATTGTAATAGATATTGATGTGGTGGTGAGTGGTTATGAATTGTTATGTGTTCGGTTCTTGTGTATATCCGAGAAAACAGATATGAATCCTCCTACTTACGAATCCAGTATAAGAAAGGGTTGCATTTTTTTCACCGTAGCAGTGAAGAAATGCAACTGGAGTTGCACTACAACTGGAACCATACGTAGCAACAGGAGTTTGTACACTTAACACAATTGTACACATACTTACTATAGCTTTGAAACTGTGTTAATTATAGTACTTATTTAAAAATCTACTGAAAAATACTACTCTGGTTGCTGTATGGTACTTACTATATGTACCATACTACACAATAATATTGTACTACTACTACAACAGAATAAGGTAAAATCCCCCAACTTCGGTAGCTCAGCAATCTGGCTTCCTGCAAAGTGTTTTGCTGGAGCTTACAAAATTGAAGAGCTTATGAAATTCCTTTGGAAAGTATATTTTCTCGCAAATACATTATTTAATATAACTTCGCGAATATTGCTTCTACAAACATGATTCAACTGCCATTAGATAGCACGTTGAATGTTGGTAGTATTTGACTATTTGATGTTTGGCATCTTTTTCTCTAATTGATACTATATCTGTTTGTTGATAATCCCCATCTGTCAATTGTCCCCATTTTTGAGACAGTAAAACAGTGTATGTTAATAGCTACCAGCCCAGACGTAATTTGTATACGTCATTTTTCGAATTAAACCGCTGGTACATATTGCTGCCTGAAACCCATTAGACTCAATCCAACATAGAACATGTATGCATCATGTAAAAGCGCTTTATAAATCATTGTGGAGTTACAAACTTTGTAAGAGGAAATTGATTGAGCTATTGTACTCCTAGAGAAAATTTTGTGAGAATAACATGGCATATTAAATTAGAGTGGGAATTTTGATCATTCCTGTGGTCTTAAGATATGTTTCTTGTATTAGTTCACGCCGTACAAAAATCTTAATACAATCAACAAAGTGCAGTAAATATGGTATTGTTTTACTGGGAACTATTAAGAGATACATATATGGTAGTAGCTGTGTGGTAAATTTTAAGCACCATAGTGCTATGTGTCCATACCTGCCTAAACATTTTTCTAGATGGTAACATATACCACAAACTAATTGTGACCACATACTGCAGCACAGTCTCAATTAGAGTCTATGCCACACATCATATATTGTAAGACTTACAGGGGCTAATTGGTTATTACAGAAGCGTGTTTCCTCATAATTAAAGCCTTATTTGGCTTTAGTGATATTGTTGGCAACAATAACCACTATAAATGATACTTTTTTCTCTTTAATTTGACCTACAGACAGAATACTGTCAGTCGGCATATCTCTTGCTAACGTGATCTTCATTCTGATTCTATTTCATTGTGATAGTCTTTGATGTTGCTAACCCTACATTCTCTCTCTTAAATACTGTGGCATGTTCATACCATTTCAAAATTTCAACAAACCAGCCATCACCTTGTAAATATTAGTTTTGTTTGTCTATTTCAGAACTCTTCATTATTTGATTGAATTTGGAGGAATCTGTCGCTATATTCTTGGAATATTATTCTCATGTGAAGTAAATTCAAAGTTCATTTGGTTCAATGATGAAGAAAATCTGTATGACTGGTGGTAGTGTTGCATTTTCTATAAAATTGGTAGGGTTTCAAGAACTTTAATTTTCAACGGAAAGAGAGAGTTACTATTTAGTGAAATCATGGTGGGGTCCACTGCAGCAATGGTCTCATAAACAATTGCAATGGCAATGGCAGCGTTTGGAACAGCGTGGTGACAGTGGTGTCAACAACAATGGAGATGTTAATGGTGATAGTCGTTTCAGCAACATTTAAGTCTCGAATAGTGGAGTCATTAAGAATGAAAGTGAATAGGATTTGGGAGTTGGGAGAGAAAGCAAACATTTTTCAACACGTGTAGTGGTATCAAAATTGATCTGGCTGGAAGTATTGGTTAGTTGCAGTGCTCAGGAGTATTGGTGGTGTTAATCAGGAGAAAGTTCATTAAAAACTTCAAAAGCTTAAGATCACTTTAATTCAATACTAAATCATATGGCAAAAGGAGGTCAGCATTTACAGTAGAGAATAGAGCAGAACTAGTATCATTTACAATATTTTCACTGATCAGCAAACATTATTTTATTACTCATATATTAAAGGTGAATAATTGTTTTGGAGGATACTCCATTCTATTCTTTGCTCACTTCTGTATTTCAAGGTAAATCTTTCAATATTTTTTCATTATTATTTTGTATCTTGCATCTATTATAATTGATATTGTGTTGAATTGATTAATGAGTAGTTCAAGGTTTTATCAATAAGCATAAAACATTGAGTTTCACAACTTACACAAGCATTTGTAACTTACTTAAAGCAGCATCTTTACTGATTTATTTTGTCACTTCCATGTGTTTTTCTAACATTCTCTCAAAATCTTTATCTCAAAAACTTGTAAAAAAATTATTCAAACCATCAGGAATGCTCCAAAACAATATTCCAGAATGATACCAACTTCTTCTTTCAGTAAATTCACCATACCTGCAGATTACACTGTATGTAGAAACTGAATTGTAGGTGAAAACACTGCAATTAGAGATAGAATTGATAGCCCCAATGAGTCATCGCTCTGGTATTGCTGATTTGCATGATGCTCACAATAATCCAAACTGAGATCAAATTTGACAGCATCTTCCCATGCATACCCCAGGCATGTCATGATAGGATTAATTTCTGGGCCATCTTTATCACATATCCTCCCAACCATGCTGCTCCTTGTCACTCATGACAATGTTCAGAGTGAGAGATCATGTCTCAGCCAGAATCTTTAAGTTTGGCATTGGTGACAACAACAGTGTTGGCATTGTCTCTTCCATTTGCTGGTCCTTGATTTTCTATCTCTTCTGGGTCGCTAGCCCCCCTCATGCAAATGATGCCACCATAGCTGAATTGAATAAGTTCTAAGAGTGTCTGGATATTTTAGGAAGATATATGGAGGGTTTAAAGTGAAGGCAATGTTAGAATCTGATAGAGTTTGGCTTATGCAATAACACATGGATGACTCTCTCACATGAATATCTCTCTCACACCTGAAGTAGAGGCAGTAGCACTGTGGAATTCAGGTGATTTTTACTCTTTAGATTGAGAATTGCAGTCATGATAGATGACACATACTATATTTCTCAAAAATGAGAGATATGTCACTTTTTCTTGTTTTCTTGTCAATTTTCTCGAAATTCCTTTGCTGAAAAATGTCGGAATCATATAAATTTTACAACCACACATGATTTGAAAAACATGCGGAAATAAGTTTCTTTCCCGTAATTCGTTTGTGGCATACTACACTTACGTACTCATCATTATCTCATAACCCAATCTAACGTGCGGTCCTAGAGAGTTCTATTCTCCACGCAGGTTGCACATCGGCTCAGAAGGACTGCTATACTATCATACTTAAAACTTGGTCCATCAGATCTCTTTTCCACCCTGCTGACTGTCACTATTATGGCATCTGAGAAGAGCCAGCCCCATTTAATGGCCCAAGATGCCTCCACTGTAAAACCTAGTGAATTGACGGCATTGACACCCGAGGTGGTGCGTTTCTTTACAGTGATGGAATACTTTCTTGTGGTCCATAGTTGTCATCAGCGTCATTTGGCGTCGCTTTGGCGAGTTTAGTAGTAGTATTTGTTTGGAGCCAAAATAATGTTCTTCGTGGTATCTTACAAATATTCCGTGTATAAAAGGAGGCAAATGCTTTGACTCCAACGTTTAATATTCTGAATCTTTTTGGTTTGGTGGTTCTTTTTAGTACCTTCTTTTCTCCTATTCAAGGAACAACTTTATTACCTTCTGCTTCTCTTTACAACCACTCTCATTTCTTTGTATGCTTCATTCGAATATTCAGATTTCTCGTCAGGCCACCATCAATATTGGGACCATTGGTCATGTGGCCCATGGAAAGTCTACCGTAGTCAAGGCCATTTCTGGAGTACAAACTGTCCGTTTCAAGAACGAACTGGTACGAAACATAACCATCAAATTAGGATATGCCAACGCCAAAATTTACAAGGCAGCCCCTCCTCCTGCCTTGCCAGACGATGAAGAAAATGGGAAACAAGACTGTGACTCTCAAGAGAATGCTTCGGTATCTACATCTGCTATAACCGAGGGAATGATTCCAGGAACAACTTATCCCATGTACACCTCACGGGGATCTTCTCATCCCGATACCTTCACCGATCCCATCACCAAGGTTACCTATCATCTCCGGAGACATATTTCCTTCGTTGACTGTCCAGGACATGACATTCTCATGGCCACCATGCTTAATGGCGCCGCCGTCATGGATGGAGCTCTCCTCCTTGTCGCGGGAAATGAAACATGCCCTCAACCTCAAACTTCCGAGCATTTAGCGGCCGTGGAAATCATGCGGTTGAAAAATATCATCATTCTACAGAATAAAGTGGATTTGGTTAAGACGGATGCGGCTCTTGCGCAGCAGGAGCAGATTCGAAAGTTTGTCGTGGGGACTGTGGCAGACAGTGCTCCAATTCTGCCCATAAGTGCGGTGTTGAAATACAATGTGGATTTAGTGTGTGAATATTTAGTTCACAAGATTCCTGTTCCAGTGAGGGATTTTGTTAGTGATCCAAGAATGATTGTGATTCGTAGTTTTGACGTGAACAAGCCTGGACAGGACGTGAGCGATTTACAGGGGGGAGTGGCGGGAGGGTCCATTCTGCAGGGGGTCCTACGGGTAGGTGATGAGATCGAAGTGCGACCGGGAATCGTTACTAAAAAGGAGAGTGAGGATGGTAGTGGAGGGACGGCAGTGGTCTGCCGCCCCATTTTTTCACGAATTTCAAGTCTATATGCAGAAAGCAATGATCTTCAATATGCCGTTCCTGGAGGATTGATTGGAGTGGGTACTCGAATCGACCCCACTTTGACTCGTGCTGATAGACTGGTGGGTCAAGTGCTGGGACTCCGTGGGAAACTTCCACCAGTGTTTGCTGAAATTGACATATCATACTATCTCCTCCGTCGTTTACTAGGGGTGAAAACATCAGATGGTGGGAAACAAGCTAAGGTCCAAAAGTTGACCAAGGGTGAAATCCTCATGGTAAATATTGGGTCCACAGGTACTGGAGGAAAAGTGGAGGTGGCAAAAAATGACTTAGCAAAAATTTCATTAACCCAACCAGTGTGCACACAGGAAGGGGAGAAAATTGCCCTGAGCAGAAGAGTGGATAAACATTGGAGATTGATCGGATGGGGTGAGATTAAGAAGGGTAAAAAGATTGAGGTTCTTGAAGTTTAAGTGAGTAAGGGCAAAAGAAATTTAATATTTTCAATGCCTCAGATATTCATAAAATGAGCATCTCTAATAGCAAAATGTAGAGTCTCATGTTTAATATATGTTTTGTGATCTTGATGAATGACTAGAATACTTCTGTTACTCCATTACTGTATGCTGTGAGATTAGGAATAAAA
Organism: Cyclotella kingstonii; assembly: GCA_036939535.1. Lineage (NCBI taxonomy): Eukaryota > Bacillariophyta > Thalassiosirophyceae > Thalassiosirales > Thalassiosiraceae > Cyclotella > Cyclotella kingstonii. The sequence goes on along the minus strand of JALLAW010000033.1, from coordinate 10,136 downwards.
AAGCACGTGTTTCATTGCAGGTGTCATGGATTTATCATTTTCAGTTTATGTATTTTCCTTAACAATGGTTATAAAGCTTCTACTACTTTGATGCAAAGTTATTATGCACATCATTAAGCTCTTGGTCATAGTTGATTTCTCTACTTTACAATTGAGGCAGCAATTGAATTTACTAATTCTGAAAAATAACATTTGTTAGTACCCATTTACAGAAGAAACATCAGTATAACCAGTGAATTGCTAAACAATTTATAACTGGTTAAAAAGAATTCCCTGTTTATGAAGAGCCACACATTTTTCAAGGCTTCCATGAATGGGGATAATGTTCACAGGAACCATTTATGCAAAATTAACTGCATATGCTACAGCAAATATGGTTTACATAAATTATTACGCAATTATATAAACAAAGCATAAAATGAACATAATAGTATGTTTAATGTGCGCAATGATCTGTTTATTTTCTACATTGGCTTTATTTGCATATTTGCCCACATACATATTTGGTTTTAAATTGGCATTTCTGTCTACAAAAATATAAAATGTACAACATGTGTAATGGATTTATGGCTACATCAGACAGAAAAAAATAGGGAATATTCTATTTACTCATGTTTTTATTTTTTGTGCTCATACCCTACCCTGTCCAGATATAAACAGTTAGTTACCCATTATAACTGGTTGTTTTCACAGAAACAGCTTTGGGCCATTTATCACTGGCTCCCAGTTGTAATTGTTACTACCACATAAATTTTGAGCCTTTTCACATAATTGAAGCCATATGCAATTGTACCAACTTTTTATAGCAACTGACATCACCTTTTAACGAATTGTATCAAAATATTAGCATTTTGAAGAGTACCTGTAGAATAAAAGTTCACTTACAAGCCTTCTTCAGTACAAAATTTGATATCTTTTGATACATTTGGGGCATGTTTATGAAACATAGATAGGCAAGCTGTAACTATGTGCAATTTAATAAAACTGCCACTGCTTTATCATATCATCACTCTAAGCTAATCTAATGCTACTAATCAGCACTGCTTATCAAATTATCACCCCATATTATAGTTAAACCCAGTTTCACAGCTATACAGGCTGAAAAAACTGACAAACATTGAGGGATCCTAATGAGGTGAAAAATACCATTAAAAAGTCCTACTTTGTAACTAACAACCTTTTTCGTGACCTGGAACGGGTGGCTAGAAATGTGAGAAATTAAAATTCAATAATCTAACAATAATGAAGCACTTCACTATGACATTTTTGAAGGTGTTGATAAAAAATCACAGCAACAAATAATTATACAAACCCAATGAATGGGTAAGTAAAGTCATTCAATGTTACAAATAACTCCATTTTTAAAATTCTTATAATCTATGAAGATCAGAGATACAATGAAACAATTATATTCCAGTCTTTTCCTAAAAAGTGGTCTTACCTGCCCAGAAGAACACTTCTACAAAAACTACAGTTGACAATCATATTTATGGGGCTGCAATCATTGGTCATGTGGAATCCCAAAGAATGAACATTTCAATCACAGTAAGTAAATTCAGTTCATAATTGTATATTGGCTAATTGCCATATCAGGACCACAAAAATTAAAATATAATAAAATAAATGTGTCTGCTTCAAAAGCACCATGAAAAGAATAAAGTTGTGTCTGTCCAAATCTTGTAGGGAAATTAGGGAGAACACTTATACTTGGCCATATTGGGTAGAATTAATCAGAATCGAAAAGATCCAGATGGTGTTTTTATGCACTAGTTGAAGATCTCAATGATGACAAGACAGAGAATAAGTGCCTCATGGATTAATGTAAATACTAATATACTGTTGGTTCAATAAAGCAATTCGTTTGAGCCTCACTCTATTGTCCATTAAGGAAAGAAGGATATCATCAGCTTGAGAACTGTATCCACAAATATGCTCCAAAAATTTGGTGATCACGGATACGTTCTTCCAGGGCAACCATCAAAAAACCTGTTCGAAGTGTCATCTTGTTGAATCAAACGAAGCGCATCCTCGTTGTTTAGAAATCCAGGACCAAGACCCCCCAAAAAGCCTGATGTGTATCACTTTGTGACCACGAAGACTTGTAATGTACTTTGTATGGCATGCAAGATCTTCACTGAGATTTGTCCTGGCTGGATTGAACAGTTCAAAAATAGATGAGACAATCAGATTCGGCATGTACCAACAAATTTGAACATATGTTAGGTTTAAAGGCAATCGCTCTCAGTCCTTAGAAGAGATAATTTGTTTATACTCTATGATGAGAGTGAATGTAAAGACAAAGGTCAAAATGTATTATCCTAATCTAAATTGAACAGTTCTCACTATGCATTCAGATTTGTCGCAGCATGACTGGCAAGGGATTCTGGAAAGAAATCATGCGAGGTTAGCTGAAAAAGATTTGGTGGGATTATATGAAGAGCTTAATGGGGAGATGTATGAAGAGAGAAAATGGAGAGAATATCGATGTTGCTGATAGTGTGAATAGAAATAGCTGTTTTGGAGGATGTTGATAAGGATGAACAAACGAGAGAATTGAGTGGACTGTTTTAGTGAAGAAGAATGTGGGGAGGAATTCGAATGTTGAATGGAAATGTTGAAGAGAATGGAAACCTTGAGCGTAAAATGGATAGATATGCTACAGGTAAAATAGATGTAAATGTAGAGGTAGTTTTTAGTAACAATTTTTAACTGGGGGCAGCAAGTTATACATCAGTCACTGATTACGCCAAATTAACCAGTTAAAACTGGTAAACTACCCTGTTAAATCTGGGTTCTGCTTTTATCGGATATGTTATCTACACAAAGGTTTAATCGCACGTTGAGATTGAATAGACTAAAATTTAGAACAGGAGCTCATCGCCACATGTAGGAGTCATGTAGAGATACTGCTCAGTTGCACAAGCGTGGCTGATCTGCAAATCGACATCTTCTGTTCTCGTTGTTTTAGGTACAATATCACACGCGTCAACTTACGTATTTTACGTACGTATGGTGTCTTGTAGCGGATCTAATTCACGGAAAGTCAGGCTTAGAATAGATTACTGAATAATGTTCTAATCTTAGATTACCGTCATTGGGACTACCGATAGTTCACCAATAGCTTTCAATACAGAGATAGTTTCCGCCATCTTTACAGGTTAAGCAGCCCTTCTAACGTTTCTACTCTAGATTATGAACAATATTAATACAACCGCACTGGCTTTACTCAATTTTTTCCTTCAAACTGAAATATAATAATAAATCTAATTCTACTGCCGAATTGGCCATCTCTTGTCATTGTAAGCAAAATCTTACGAACTGGACAATAACATTTCATCGAAACATATTGTACTCAACAAATAACTCAACATTTACTTCAATTAAACAAAAGCTACATCAAACCGAATGATCATAACACCAATGACAGCCTTTTAGACAAAACAGTCAGCACAATGGCACACCAATGTCTACGATGTAAGAAATATTGGTGATGACTCCAACAGAATCAAAACGTCAGTTCACTCTCAAAGCTCTCAATAGAGTTTTTGAAAACTAAGCTCCTGTCTCAAACAAATGCTTGTTTCTTGACGAAATAGAGCTTGAACGAAATCAACCCTTGATTACGGAAGAAAGTCAAGCATATGAGGCTCACACTCCTCAAGCTACGAAGATGCCTCGATTTGGTCACATCTCCCTCGCAGAACCAGTGAAAACGCTCCCACGTGGACTCAAAGTGACAACCGTGTTGACTTAGCAACACAATTATGGGAGCTCAAAATCATTCTTCGCGAATAAGATCATGGAGACACACCTCTCGAGCGTCTAAAGTCAAATGAGAATGAAATTCAGACAATCAAACAACAGATTTCAGCAGGTCATATTAGCACTCGTCTGCTCACCATTTCAGAAAAAGTAGACAATGCATGCGATGCTTTTAACTGGAAAAACACAATTGACCGTCTCCACTCAAACATTGTTGGCTATGACAAGATTTGTAACTACATCATCCGCAAAGTATTCACCTATTAAGGCCTGTCAACTGCCAACAGAACAACAAAATGGATAAATGCTGTCCCCCAGTGTGAAAGGCTTACAGACACAAATTACTTCGAATGAAACGAGTACAATAATTTGCATGGAAGTCCCAATGCACTTGAAAGTGACAAATGATAAAGCGAAACACTTCAAAAATCAATGGAGGATACTACACAAATTGAAGTCATCTCAAATCTATGGAACTTCCCTCCCATACGACATGGATCAATCAGTATATATTGTTACATCTTGAAACGTATGATCATACGCAATCAAGAGACAAAAGACACACTTGATGAGTATATCTGGATGTTTGACATTCGTAACTTTGAAGGCGAGAATGTCACAATAGCTTACTTACGCCTAAAAGCTGTCGCAAATTTTCTTGGAAATGAGAACCTACCATACAATATTGTAAGCAGGATTCTTGAATGGTTTGCTCATAGTTCAATGCCACTCTTCAACAAAGTCTGTGTCAACAATCTCGCAATGATGAGTTCCGTGATGTTCAAAAAATACATCAAAAACAAAACAAGCTTCTCTTACCTGATTCACACCCTTGGGAAGCTCGAAACAAAGTATCTTCAACTCTTGAGCGGAAACAATTGGAAAGGTGTTGGACACAGTGGCATGGGAAATAATCCCTCAACCTTCGCAGCAATCAACAAAAAAGAAGAAAGTTCAGAATATGATGCTGAAGCATGCGCATATGCCATCAAGAGCAAACTCACCTTTGAAGAATGGGCAAAGAACTATGCTGTTTGCCATCACTGCAACTAAAAAGGACACATCTGCCCTCATGCCCCAAGTATATAGACATAAAAGATGGGAAGGTTTTGGCACGTCCTGAACCCTATGTGGCAAAAGTACAAAGAATGAAGCAGCAATCGAAAAAAGCCTCCAATCAAGAAAATTACATGCTTTAATAAACGCTATTATAAGTTGACACAATTAAGAAGACAAAGAAAGTAACAATGAAAATGCTTCAGAAACAGAAAAGGAGGAAGAAAATGGAAACAACAATTGTTTTTTATGCATCACTCGGTGCTTTAAACGAGTAGGTGGTGGACAACTTGGTCTCCACGGGCACCTACTTCGTCAAATGCTCTAAATAATTATTGCCCTTACCTGGTTTCCATTTCTTCTCGATTTTCTCTGTAGCATCAAAAAGTACATCAACATAACAAACTACATCATACTCCTCCTGTGCTAACTATGGGGGCACCAACTTGCAAAACTTCTCCCTAAATTAAAAAAGAACTGTCTACCTCTTCCACTACAATGGCCTGAATTCTCTTCTGAAGAACACTTGAGGCCACACTAAACAGAAATGTATTAGGCATCACCGTAAAAGAGGCACACTGACTTCCTACTGTCCCAACTTATACAAAACACCAACAACAAGAATCTGACTACCTGTGATTATAATGCTCCCCAGCACAAACGCACAGAAAACGCAATGTATCAATCTTAGAAGAAAAGCAAATAAAATAATTGTAAGGCACAATAAATTATACCTAAAAAGTCAATCAAAGAGAGAACTAAACAACACTGTCTCACAACACCCACCAAGATTTATAATGATCATAAAAGTTACCTATAAACATGGAAATATCGTGTAAACTATTTTGTAAGAAGTCATGATCCTACCGAAGACATGAAGTACTAAAAATTATTCTAACCTCAACAAAAAACAAGGAAGTCTACTTGACAACACTGTTAAGCCCTTCATGCTACCGAAAGGAATTCCCTAATAAGCAGCCTCTCATTGTAGACACTGGAGCATCAATATACATTAGCCCAGTTGAGAATGACTTCAAGACAAATAAGAAATGTAAATTCAAAGTAAGAGGTTTAGCGTCAATGAACAACGTAATAGGAGAAGGAATTATGGTATGGAACTTATGTGACAATGATAACAACATTAAACAACTAGAACTTCCAGGCTACCACATTTCCAACGCAGAAGTAAGGCCTCTCAGTCAGCAAGAGCTTCTTAATCAGATAGAAGGAAACATGAGTTAAACAAGATTAAAAATGAAATTTTCTTAAGACAACAGGATCAGTTTGACAGCAAACTGCTGTCCAAGGAGTAGCTTACAAATACTTCGCCACTGAACTAAAATTAACATTTTGGCAACATGCCTTTGCATAAAACATGGCTAAAGCAAGGTCGCTCTTTGATGCAACAAGAGAACACAAACTTAACTTATACACAAAAGAAACTCTCCTACAGCATCAAAAGCTTTCACATGCCTCTATTAAAAGGATTAGCATGTTGATGAGAAGTAGGAAATGGATTGAAACAGAGCAAAGCAATTCATTCTGTTCGGGTCCTTTATTCCCTTGTGGGGCTCAGCAAATAAATACAACAATCATCAAATGCGCCTCATGCCTATCTGCAAAGTCTCATTGCCGTTACAAACCCACTCAAAAGAAAGAAATTGATATTCCTCGTTTCATAGACATTATAAATGGAAAAGTACAAAAATGATGAAAGAGGAGCCTGCATCTCAGTGGATCACTATTTCTCACCTGTTCCAGGCAAACTTCTACATACTTTTGAAAAAGAAGAAAAAGGATATGAATGTGGAACACTCTTCATATATCATTTTGACAGGAAACATCTAAGTTTTGTCAACTCTCATATAATGCAAACAAAACATTAAGAAGCAAACTACGACTGGAGTCAATTGCATAAGAAGAAGGATTCAAAATAAAAGGGTACCATTGTGACAATGGTATTTTTAGCTCCGAAGATTTCAAGAATAATTGTGAAAAATTGGAACAAAAAATAATATTTGGTGGAGTTGGAGCACATCACCAAAATGGTGTAGCAGAAAGAGGAATAAAAACAGTAGCACAATGGGCCAGATCAAGCATGCTTCTTGCGGCTCATCATTGGCCCCAACATGCAACATCAGATACTGGCCACAAGCCATCAAATACGCTGTCTGGACCTACAATAATCTCCCACAAATGGACATTGGAATCTCTCCAAATGAAATTTGGACACAAACAAGACAATCAAATAACAAACTTACCAGAACACATGTCTTTGGTTGCCCTGTCTACGTTCTTCACCCTAGATTACAAAATGGACATAATATTCCAAAATGGAATCCAAGAGCATCACTAGGAATGTTATTAGAATTCTCACCAAATCTCTCCTCACAAGTCACCTTAGTCCTACATGTCACATCTGGCAAAATCAGTCCACAATACCACGTTTTGTTTGATGACCTTTTTAAAACAGTAAATTCCTCTTCCTCTCCCTCATCAATCAGAGATGATTGGAGCAATATTTTTAAACTCAAAAGAGAGCAATATCTGGAAGAGCAAGAATTGAGTACGACAAACAAGACTCACAACAGCATAAATGACATTCCATGATGGAGTACTAATGCACTATTTGAAGAAAGTAATGTCATCACTCAAGAAGCCTCAAATACTCCTCTAACAAAAGAGTAATAGAAACAGAGGGAGTCAGAGAAGGCAAAGGGAACAGAAAAAAAGAGGGAGCAAATGAGATAATGAATCAAACAGTAGAACCAGAATAACAACAAAACTCAACGAGACCTGCCTCTCAAAGACCAAGTAGAAATGTGGGCACATACAAAGATGGACCCGCCAATAGTAGAAAATTCCCTATTTTCAATGAAATATACACGTCTTTTTATGATGCTGAATGGGACCGACCTGGATGCATAGGAAATAAAAATTCTATTAGTAAAAATCATCACCCAGCACAAAAAATTAGGAAGAGTTTCCCTACCAACTGCATCTTTCTGAAAAAGACTAGACCAATAGCAGACAAAGACACTGTTTCAACCACCGAATCATAATGGACCCTTGAGAAAACAACACAGAGGAAATACTTGAGCTTAGTGACCCTAGAGTTCTTGCGACTAGAATCGCCACAGTCAAAGACAATGAAGACAATCCTTCATTCGACTCAGCCATTAGAGGTCCGTTTTAAGAAGAATTTTGAAAAGCGACACAATATTAGCATACCATGTCAGCGCACCACATCATGCGCTTTGGATAATAAATAACTAATGCTATGGTAATAATCTACTTGCTCAACTAGATTTTACTGATTATTGCTAGCGGTAAAAGATATGAATTGTTGTTGCGGTGGAAAAATCACAATCACAATTCAAAGTGGTAAATCTTTTGAATTTCCTTCAAGATACTTACACCATGTGTCTAACATTCTCAGCCACAGCTGTCGTCTGACAGTATGTCAGCGAATTACTTACGTAAGAACTACATACATATACATGGCTCTCATCACTCAGCCTCATGAAATAAGAATTTGGTAGGCTCAATGAGGGAAAATTTTTAAACAAAGAAAAAATACCATTTCGACATAGCAAGGACATGGTAATAGTGTAAGGATAGTAGCACTATCAAGTGACGTAATACTTTAAATGAGAGTAAAAGATGTTTATATACTAACTCTTAATGGTGATTATTTTAATCAAAAAGTGAGGTGACTCTCCAGATTTTCATTCTTTCTGGCTCACTTACGCTTTGATTCCTGTTTGTCCATTTGTATTCATTGACGTGAATGTCCATGGTTCATGTTCATAATGAAACTTTTTCTTGCGGAGGATACCGACTTTTAAAATTAGTACATTTTGACCTACTTCATAATCATAATCAACTCTTTCCTTATTTTCACGAGTTGTGGTGAAATTTGTTTGCCTTTGCCTATGTTCTCTATTTTGTTTCATTCAGCAAAGTAAGAAATGCCATAGAGCATACCCCGTCAAAGATTGCTGCACTTGAAGAGGTTTGAAGCACTTTAAGGTATGTAGTACAAATAGCACATGCTGCATCTGATAGGAAGATTTCTATGTCCTCAAGTGCTACTGATTTTTCAATATTTAGTTCAATACTGCGAAGCATCGTCATGAAGACTTGATGCACTTGCTCCAAGATTGCATTCGCTTGTGGGTTCTTGACACTATTTGGCCTACGCTGAATGCCAAATGAATCATATAGGGCAGCAAAGTGAAGTTAAATTCACTTCCATTGTCATAGATTATTTATTGACAATGAGAATATCTTTTTAACCAGGTCTTGTGTATACTAAGTTATTGATTTGTTTAGAAGGTTGATCAAATTTTTCTTCAGTACCTTCAGTAGCCTGTATAGATGTCTTGATGCCCTTCTTGCGTTTTGTATTAAATGTAGCTTTCTCACTGGCAACTACACAAGGTATATCAAACCATCTAGATATTGGATCACTCATTGTGAGTCACATAATGTATCTCTACCTTTAAGAGTGTATGGAACTATGAGGTGGATATATGGAGTCTCCCAGGAGCTCTTTACGACAAAATTTGTTGGTAGATGACCAAGCTTGAGTGCTCGTCTTTTATTTATTTGACAGGATTCACAAATTTTCACATATGACCGTTTGGTTTTTCGTATACCTTTCTATTACTTTGCAGCTTTTAGCATTTCTTCTAGATGCGTATGTCCATGGTGTTGAAGGTAGTTATGATACCAAATAACTGCCCTGATTTGTAGTGATTTTATAATAACAGCTTTGTTATTCATGCTAGATATTAATATGTTTCCAACAAAACACGACTTGTACATATCTTCCCTAATGAAAGATTTGTCAAGCTATTGTGCTTCTGCAATCTCTGATGTTGTTCAAGGACTTATAAATCAGGTTCCTTACTGAGATTTGCAAGCATGAAGTTCATGATAGTTTCATGGGTGGTATAGTTGCTTTTAAGGTGAGACCATTCATAATCACACCAGAATTTCCTTTATATAACTATCATAAAACCATACTCTTCTAGCAATTCTTATTCCTTATCTGAAGTTAAGCCTAGTGCTTATGTTGTTAGATTTTTGTCGTCAGTAAAACCTTTATTTGTTGACCCCACAGCATTGCATTGAACTTGTTTAATATCTATACATGCACAATAACTTGAGTGATGATTTTTTCTGCGTCATCGAACGCTTCATAATGGACCCTTTCCCACTTCCAAGGATTCTTCTTAGTACCTTTCGCCATCGTGATCATGGTCTGACCGCACTCTGCAATCAATGTGGTGAGAGGGGCAAGCATTTCACTA
>JALLAW010000032.1:0-22990 GCA_036939535.1 Cyclotella kingstonii | reverse complement strand
ACTCCTGGTGCTGCAAGCGCAGCATACACAAATCTACATTTGTAATCACAGGCGGCTTGAACAAGAGGAGCTGGTGTCCACAGTCGTTGTCGGTCACTCTGCCACCACAGCAGAGGGCTGTGAGTCAGTGGCAGTGCCATTACCTTAGTCAGTACTAGAACGGGAAGCTGTGGTGACTACACTCACGGTACGCATACCAGACGTTTCTTGCTGGACTTACTTGCCAGGTCAGCACCTCGAAGGAAATGTAAGGCCTGTCGGTGAGCAGGGACAAAGGTCTTGTATTCAGCTTCAGAGTACACCCTTGGTACGATCGTACCGGACCTAATCAGGGCCACTACATCAGATGCGAGACAAACTTGTGCTGTCTGCTCGATGAATGCAGTGGTCCTGGCAGGGTTGGGGTCCCTGGTCCGTGCGGGTCCTCCGAGTGGAAGAACTTACCGAGGAGACGGAAGCTCTCTAAGCAGAGAGGTGCTTCCTGGTACCAACCTTATGCCGAAAGGTCTGGAGCAAGCATCCTTTGGTGGAGTTGAAGTTCGTATTCATCTCTTCACTTTGTCGAATGGTTATGATGGCTTGCTCGAGGTCGTGGTTATGAATACCGGTCACAAGTTTGTTTCCCTTCTGAGTCTCAGTCCAGGGAGTGGAACCGTGCTCAACATAACTCGACGACTAGCTGTGGAGACTGATATAGGCCAAGAAGTACGTCTCAAGTGTGTAACGCTGGCACGGTGTATCCTCGGTGCTATGTTGGTCTTGAGGCGGTTCATCTCATTCTGCAGGCTCTGACGATCTAAGTAGTGCGCTCAGAGCATCTGGTAGAGGGCACGGCTATTCCTTGCACGCTCGGTTCCCCGTCCGATTGATCAGACTTCCGTCCTGTGGAACATCTGGTGTGGAGCGTTTCAGACGGTAACGGCGTCAATCTTGAAGGTTTCTGTGAAGGGGCCCACCTTTCATACCTTGCCAGCACGCACGCGTCAAAGTTTCGTTAGTGGTGAGGGCCATCATAGACAATGATGGGCGCGCGACATGTCATCTCTTTATCCAAGGATACATAGTTTTTCCTTGGGTCGCGGTCCTGTGGGGTGAGCATGAGCTTCTTGTTGATGACGTAGGACAATATTATCCCAGTCACTCCACACAAGTTTGCCAACTCCTGACGAGCGGTCTGGAAGGTCGCCGCTAGTGATCCAGCTGTACGGAGGTTCACGTTAGAGCACTCAGTCTTGTTGACATGAGCCGCTTCGAGGTCGTGCTGAAGTTTTAGAATTCTGATGCCTGCCTGGGAAAATCATCCGAAAGCGGGTCGCGGGACATCCTGGTCATAGTCTTGAAGTAGTAAACGGCCTGATTGAAGAATCTTTCAGTACTCAAGGGCAGCTTTCATCCCAGTCCATCCTTAATCAAGGTTTTGGGCAATTTCTTGACAAGATCTTTAACGTCGTCCTACTCCATATCCATGAGTTTGAGATCATCTTTGATTCCAAACTTTGTGATGATGTGGATGGCTTCTGATCGAAGAATCACAGCAGAGTCAGTCAGGAATCGGAGAAAGACGCCTTGACTAAGGTCATCCATCAATTTTTTCTCCCGTTCCTCCAGGGCTATAAGGTACCGGCCTATTGCGTCCTTGCTCTGAAAGTTGACAATCAGGTTGTATGTAGTCAACTTGGCAGGAGCCAATTATAGGGACGTCTCCGGTTAGATGATTTTTGGGTTCACTAGAGCGATAATACGCACCCTAGAGGCGAGCAACGCAGCGGCACCGGCAGGCGTTGGAGAACTGTCGGTCCTGGTCAGTTCAATGGCACGTGTATCAGCGGCCGGGGTTCTTTTGTCGTGGGATCCCCTGCGCAGCGACAGTTGGGGTCGGGATCCGGGCAGTAGCTGCCATGGTGCCCATTCGGGACTTTGTCTGAGTCATGGCGGAGTCTAGGGACTTTGCCGTCTTGTGCTTGGCGCGCTTTGAGGTAGGCCAAGTGGTCGTGGACTTATCAGCCTGGGTTGTAACGGTCGTGGTGAAGGTACTTTCGTCGTCTTTAATTTCGCCTCCGGCTCCTCCTCGTCACTTGACGAGTCGAAAAGCACGTCAGGTAAGGTCGTAGTTGTGGCACCTATATCAACGGAGTCGGTCATTGCCGCCTGCATACTAGCAGGGGCGAGGGTGCAGTCACCGAGTCGAAAATGGGATTCCACCGGCAGCCAAGACGTGCTAGCAGCAGGCTTCACGCTGGGCAGCGGCAGTGGTCAAGGGTCATGCTGTCTGTTTCGTGCGAGCCATCGTATTGGTCTTATAAACTGAGTAAACTAATCTAGAGAAAGTTGAGCACTGGGGGTGGACTGTGGTCAGCAGTCCTGGTCCAGGTTTTTATTTTAATTGTGGCTATCTACGACTACGAAGGGTGACTCTCAGAATCGATGGCTGATACCAACGTTGCTCTGTTTGTCATACTTACGTATTCTATCTAGCACAGAGTAAGTCACGTCGTTTATACGTGTATCAACGTACGAGCCTCCTGCCATCTATGATGAGGCTTAGTGGCGCAGGGAGAGTATAATGTGATACTTACCCTGCTCGTTATATTGGCACTTATTTCCACAAGATATCGCACTCGATCACGCCATAAATCTCCGCACAATATCGTATTACAAGTGCTATAGGCAGTTGATAAATTCTATTTTGTAATATTTTGGCAACCCTGCAGAGAAACTCGTACGCCTCGTCCTCACTCTTTTCCACCACCGTCTCGCTCTCACATTGATCCGTCGCGCATTTATGCCCCATATTGACTGCGCGTTGCGTGCAGCTCAAAAACTACTACAGTCTAAATAAGCGTTGCAACGCTTTCACTTCTGCAACAATCTGTGTCATTCCTCGCCTATCCTCTTTCCCTGCCGCAGCCACGCGTCAACCATTTCTTCTACTTTCATTCCTTTTGATATCGTTGACCCTACCTTCACAGCGGCAAGAACTGATCCCCTCGACGACCCTAATAACATGACGATACTCGTGGGTATCCTCGCCTACGCTCACTGCAATGAAGTAGTTAGGAGCCAGATGATCGCTGAAATCTGCCGCCATCTAACTTACAGTGACTCCTCTGAGACATTCTATGAACGACATTCTACGAAAGAAAGAAAAAGCGAAACGGTGGAGGTACACGGTGGTCAAAAAGTCAAAAGAATTATGTTGGTTGAGCTCAAAGTTTTGCATTTAACTTTGTTTTATTTTTGGTGCTTTATACATGTTCACAAATGCATCTGCTCTGCATTTGATTTCAGATTATGCTCAAAAGTTGTTGTCAATGATCTTGACATATCTCTAGCTTAGCGCTATGATGCTGTACATTACGGCATCTATAAGACTCTGGTCGGTCTCATTGTTTAGTTAGAATTACGTGGTAATTTAATAAGTTATTCTTGTTGTTTTTCATTCTATCTTCGTACGGCTGCTTCTCCATCATCGTCGATCGCTCTCGCTCAAATTGTTCAACGAGATATCACTTTTTGCTGGAGAAGATACAGTCAACGTGGATGAAGCTTGATCCACACTCATCATCCTTTCAATTAGTGCGATATCAAGTGTAAGCTGGATCTGATCTTTGATGTTAGATCATAAAAAGTATGATCCGCCATATTTCAAGTGTTCTTCCAAGAAATAGCACTGTTCAGATGCTGGATAGGAGTAGCATTATTGTACTTATAGAAATTCGAACTAATGAATCTATTAATTTCATGAAGATAAAGTCAGCTATACATTTTGTGACCAAAACCGACAAAAAGTTTACGTAACTTTACCTCGTTATATCCTATAAACTCATGTTAAACAGACAAAGTTAAATAAACCTACGTAAACTTTGGGTACATCGACAAGAGTTACTTCAGTTTAATGCAACCTATTCCAGCGTAGTGTAGTACACAGAGCTACGTGACCCCCCTTATGTTTGTAATCGGTTCGTGTTCGTAGCTTCGAATTTCGATTCGATTTGTTCCGCTCTTGCTCAACATGGAACCTCCAGAACAGTATATTTTTATTGATTTTTTCGCTGTCTTGGAAGTTCCGATGTCAGCTATGGTTGGTGCCTTTTTCCAGCATGCTGGAAGACTTCCTACATAACTGTAGTATGATTGGCTGTATGTAGATAGATACTTAAATTTGATATAAATTTTTACTTTACTACTACTCCCGATCTTGGAGTAGTACATATGCTTCAACGAATTAGAATGGTATCAAAATTTATGGTCAAATCATAGATGGTTGTTTATTTTTCGGGATGTTCGTACATTTTGGTAAAAAAAGTGGAGTAGAACACATATTGTACTATCCTGAACATTTCATGGTCCTTATTGTCTGATTTTCATGGTATGTTACATTTGTATTCAAAGTTAAAATAAATATTTGTTTAAAGTAAAACTATTCTTTTGTACTATAGTACTTCCCATTTTACTGCCCTTAAAATTTAGCTACAATACTAAACCATGCCATACACTATATGTATTTGTTGTAGCATCTACTTTATCTACTTCGACAAGGGTTCGAGCTCTCGAAAAATTGGGGTCTCGAACTTGCCTCCTTCCATACTCTACTATTCCCAGTTCCGCTCAGACGTTTGAGAGAGAGTTTTTTGCCATATAGTAAGAGAGAGTATTTTTCACTTCCCCAGGTCCCCATCCCACATAGGACCTCTTAAGAGCTCTAGATACCTTCACCTTCTGAAGGAGTTGTACATAGGAGCTTGGTTGGGACAGACGCACGCACACACAGTTATTCTATTGTTAAAGTTAAATTTAAAATTCTCTCATAAAGTTACCACTTCTAAACTATGATATGACAGACAAAGGTCTTTTAACTTGCCATTATAAACCACAGCAATGACGCAGCTAGGATCATTTAATCCTTGATTATTTTAGCTCTTGGCTGGTGATTAACAAGAATAACCCGTAACAACATACAACTAATTTTAATCCCTAATCTTCCATTTCACTGTCTCTAATCTTGATGACAATATGGAACGAAATCTACTTTCTAGACTACCAATCAACTGCCCGTAACCTTAAATTGTTCTTTTTACAGCTATTTCTACCTTCAGCCTCTCACTGCCTCTCCCAAATATATATCTCATGTGTTACTAGTTAGGCTATCCTGATGTGACATCCTCGACTTCGAGCTGACTAAGTTTTCAGCCTTTAACGAAAGCTCCAGGCTCCTTCTCTCACCATGTTCTACTTGAATTGATCAGAAAACCACTTCTTCAGAGAAATCGTCCCCAATGCTAGCCATTTCCACAAACGATCTGTAGCTTGCTGAGTTGTTATGCCGTCTGCATGAAGTCAATGATTGGATAAAATGATCACCTCTCCTGTTCTAACAGTAGCCTTAACCTTTTTATCATCACTACCTTCAAAATCTCTGTGATAGAAAAGTTCACAGTAGTGAAGCGCCAGAAGTAGTAAAAGCGGTCTATCGTTATATTCCTTTAAATAGACCTTTGGGTTGAAATCTGAGTGTTGTCGTTGATTGTGTGCGATGTATCGGCTGATAGAACTCGCTTCAGACTTGAATACTGCTATCCTAGTCTGTAACAAAGTGGGATTCATTTTTGAACTCTGAGAAAGATTGGTTCAAAACGCGTTAAGATTACTTGCTGTACATCGAACAGTAAGTGATCTTCTTCTTCCAGTTTGTCGTTTATGTCCTGTCTCTGAGCTTCCACATGTCTCGGTTCACATCTCGGCTGTGAGTGCATCCAATTCATCTCTGATATCTCGTATTCTCTTTTTGATAGGAAGCTCTAAGCGTCGAATGATCCATACGATGGTCGAAAGTTTGTAATGTTGAAGGAACAGCTAAGCTCTTTATCTAGTATAGAGTGTCAGATCTCGGCTTATTTGAAGAACCGAATGCGTCTGCAAGTGACGCCTGAAGAAGTTGTCTGTGGTCCTTCTCATTGAATTTCGGAAACCCTACCCAGGATTTTGAATGTATTTCTATTAGTATAGTTAGAGGAGTTAGACGAGGTGCAGAATTTTTGAGGAAGACAAAATCATCTCAGAAGGGACCAAAGTTAAAAGAAAACGTGCGTCTATACGTGAAACAATGACGCCTCATTGGAAAAGTAATTCAAGATCATACGGCATACAGTGTCATTTCACTTCTTGTATGAGCTATTACCATTGATTGGCAGTGAGCTAATGTTTATTCTGTTGGCATCGAAATTTGGAATAAACATTATTTTGTTTCATTCATTATCATCATTGTAGGATTGTCAAAAATTCCTCCATTTAGAAAATTGCTCGCAAACCGAAAATTCATGATTTAGGCTTGTCGGTACATTTATTGGTATGAATGTGGTAGATATTCACAGATGAGAAAAAAGCATGAGATCTGGTGAAGAAGAGTATCTTGAAGATGACAGTTTACAAATTTTGCAGATAGGCAAATTTAATCTCAAAAGATCTTAGAAATTATAATTCGAGGTGCAAGTTAGCACCAAGACAATCAAATCCAGAATAAGGTATCTCGAGAAGTAACTCTGCAAAAGACCTTACAAGAATACACAATGATAAAAGAGAGTTGAGAAAAGCTGGTATAAAGTATTAAAGAGTACCAAAACTTGTTTCATTTGTATACAGTAGCAGCAGAAACATGTCAATGCAATGCGGTGTTGTAACATTTGTTCTATGCCATTGTGTAATACATAATGACCTGTTTTGAAGATCATATCAGTGCCGTTGAAAGGAATGAAATTTATGTGACAGTTGTTGGGGATATCAAAAAAGGTCAGTTGCCATTCCAGACAGCTACATCCCATCAGTTGAATCATCAACAGTGCAAGACGTCACAGAGTCAAAAAATAAAATTGAATATCTGCCTGATGATAAAATGGATCATATTGATAATGATAATGATGAACCTGCGATACAGAAAGTTACCAGATCCCATATATTTTTAACCAGATGTGAGATTATTGAAGCTGAGAAATCATAGAAAAAGAATCAATAATTTTGTATCTAAATGTTGTTAATAATGACAGCCATAACTTATAACCAATTTGTGTAATAAGCTTAAATTCAGACCTTTTTCCAGTACATACTATGTTCTAGATTAGGAATCAGTAGGGCGATAACCTATGAATACACATATAGATAGGTATACATTCCCTACTAATGACAACTAGAGAGTTTATACATCTATATGTTTTACCTGCATGCATCTATTATATAACAGAACTAGCATATAGTAGATTATGATGATTAGTATCTAATAATGCTAAGCAGAAAGTGTCGAAAATTTGTTCATGTGTGCGTCTGTGTCTGTATAAATGTCCTACGTATCACTCTCTGTACCCTATAGAAGTCGATGACAAGTAGAATGAGGGGCGACTGGTCAAAAGGGATATTATAAATATTTACAGCAATATGTACCTTTCTTCTGCTATCTATTAAATAAACTATATTTGTCTATCAATAGTCCCCAAAAAATGACCAAGAATTTTACTCCCCTATTTTACTCATGAGTAAGCCTTTTGTATGGTGGTGACTAATTCGTCTGTTAGCGATTTGTTTTTGTACCAAGAATTGAAGTCTTGCCCTGTGCAAAAATCACGTCAGAAGAAGCTAAGATTACTAGAAAGCATTAATTGTTGTATTTTTTTATTGGATAGCAAGAGGAAATAAGTAGCCTAAATGTACTTCCTTACAAAGTGGGGAGAATTTACCAGTGGACTCTGTTGACAGGGAGATAAGGCCGTTGTATCTTCATGAGTTGATGAGTTTTACATGAAAAAATCCCTTAACTATATTCTTGGTACGTACAGTCATCCCTTCTTATTCGCTAGAAGTGTGAGGCAACAGCTGTACTTAAACCTAGCATAATACTATGAATCGTTGGACTTCTTAGCAAAGTCCACATAGGAGCTATTATAATATTCAATAGGGAATATTGCAAACCATCACATTTGACATTACATTAAATTTGTTTTTATGCTATCTCCAAAATGACTTTTTAGAGTCAAAATCAATCTAGATGATAACTGAGTTCAATCCATTTTATGTTACACGAGCCAACATCATCTTTGAAGGTTATTAAGATAATGACATTTTACATTGTGTAATGAATGTAGAATGCCAGTTTCTACTCACAGAAAACCCTTGCTTTCCTCGCTAAAACAAACTCTAACAACTGCTTAGAAATTGAACGCGTTGCAAAATAGGTCCACCCTTCATTAAGAGAGCTGTCTTTGTATGAACCTTTAATTCAGAGTAATATGTAATTCCACTGCGAAGGCTTGTCAATACCAAAGTTATGACACAGTCACAGCGGTAAAAGGATATTCCTCTCATGTCTTAGAGATTTAAGCACTAATTGAAAAAGTCGGAACACTCTTTTACAGTGTAACAACGTTGAAACGGAGCAGAAGGGGAAATTTTCGACGATGTCTACGAAGTATCATGATATTAAAAAGCACAGAAAAACCACACACATGGACATTCAAAGCAATATCTATGTGTAATTTGTGAGAGAATGGCTTGAGACAGGAAAATAACCAAAAAGAATATTTGTCGCATAGTAGTCCTATTTTGTTACAGTATTGACAACAACCCAACACGATGTGAAAGGTTATATGAGTGGAGTAGAGTTTAAGTTGTTTTGCTGGAAACTAGTGACTGACAACTGCAGAAATACTTATAGACTCCGAAAAAGGAACTGTACAATATAATTTTGCCAGGTTAGGACTAGCACATTTTACTCTACATAAAATAACAATAGAATTTCAAGTATGCTGAGTTTGGAATGATTTTCGACCTCTGACAAAATTCCTCATTCAGAAAAGTCGATCCAGCAATAAAGATAAAAATGTAAAACCATGTGGTATAGTGCGCAGATTTTATTTTATTACAAAACCCATTCTCTTTGGGTCATAATAAGTAATTTTTTAGATTAAAAGAATGTTTTACGTTGTCCCCATAAAAGATGAGAAAAAAGTCCGTCTAAACCTCTGGTGATCATATGAAAGACTAACGCATGTTTTTGTTGTAACATCAAAATGAGCTAAAACAGATACAGTTTTTCTTGATTACGCCTAACAGTTGTCTCTTTCAGTGAGATTCAGTAAAACAGTGATGATCAAAATAACTTTCCTATGCCCACATTTATGCATTGGGGGGTGTAGAGGCAATGGTGCAAGAGAAGTAATGGGAGTTACATCATGAACACATTCCTCACGAGTTAAATGAAAAAACCACATCAGATGATGAATCGTTGAAGTTGAACATACCATAGATTGAGTTCAGAAGATTTCTGAGTGCGCTAAGCTTACTACACAAAGCTCAATTCTTGTTCAATGTGCTAAACTGAGATTAATTTATCCAGTCTTGGATCAACAGTGTTAAGGAAAAGTATAGAAAAGTTGACATATTTTTAAACAAAGGAAAAGTCATACTTGACTCTTAAATAAGTGCATTCAATAGTCTGGAAATGCCAAGACCCATTACTTTAAGTGTTTCTGTTGAAAAATTTCCATTCTACTACTTGCCTGTCTCAGAAGAGAACAACTCCAAAATATGGGCATTGAGTTATAGCAGGGTGATGCCATAATCTTCACTGAATATTGTCTGCGTTAAGAAGGGACAATTATAGATCCAAATATCATAATTATTGTTACTCATTTCATTTGTGACAGAAACTCCTGTGCATTTAATGTTCATCTGGTTTCTTATGAATCTAAAAGAAGGACAGACATATCAAGTTGCTCTGATACAGCCATGAAAAACACTCTTAAAAGCACAAACAAAAGGAGGTTAATAATTTGTTGTTATTCTTTAAATTATCTTTGAATTGGTGTGATTATCATTTCTTCCATGTATCATACATCATTGAATTCGACTGTAGCCATTACTGAACATAGAATCGAGTATTGCAAATAGTCTTATGTAATTTTTTAGTCAAGTTTTATAAACTGGCAAAACTTGTTGTAAAATTAGCAAAAACTAACATAGTTTTTTAACAACTTTTCCATGGTTTCATTGTTTTTGAGAGAATATTTTGTATGTAACTATTAACATTTGCAAAACTGTTTCATAATGTTGAATACTTATGTACATATTAATGCAGAGTGATGCGTGATACATGCCATATCCTTAAACACTTTCATTATTGAAGGGTCCATCATCACCCTGTAATTCAAGGGGGGGGGGGCAGAAGGTATTTAATGTTTATGGTGGTAGCTTTATTCTGCTCTTCCACTAAATATTTGTTTTAATTTATTATGTAACTAAAATTTACTTTGCCTAGTTAAAAAGGTGAAAGTTTTGCCTACTGAGAAAACAATGACCCTCAAGTAATACTTTTGTGCCTTTTTGGTCAAACTTTAGATCCGTCCTGCCTACCTACCTGAAATCTGACTTTCATCCGACCCAAAAAAGTAATTTTAGAACGGTCCTCTCTCGGAAGAAATAGTGAATGAAAAATGTTTGATTCCTTTCTCTCTCAAGAGAGAGAGAGAGAGGAATCAAGGTAGGAAAGAGCAAGAAAACAAAGACATCGATCGTGGTATGGTAGTTTAGGTATAGTACATATTAATTTGTAAGATACCTTTGCCACGTTCGGGTTTTCTGTAAAACTACTATCTGATAACGATTCCTTTGCAGATTGAATCATCGGCTTCATCAAGGATCCGAACCCCAAGAGATTTATAACTTCATATCCCAAAATATCAATTGCAAAAAGTTCTTCTCATTATATCAAGTTAAGAAATCTAGAAAGAATCCCAACCCTTTACAGATAGAAAAGCAATTAGAGCAGCTGAGCCAAACTAATCATGAACGCTCTCCGCCCTTCTCTCTTCCAATCAAGCAAGACCCTTATCCAGCGTCGATTTGCTTCTGGTGTATACAAACCACGCTCGATTGACTTTACAGTGAGTTTTTCCCGATCTGATCATGTTTGCTGGTTATGATGAAGCACATCAATTTAAGCCTACCTTTCTTACTACTCACAGAATTGGGAGAAAAAGACACAGAGCATCAGTAAAGATTGGTTCTCTGATCCATCAACCTACCCTCTGATTGTGATAATGGGCACTGCCTTAACCTTCATGACAGGAGCCGCAATCCACGCTTTGGTGAGATATAAGGATGTTCAGATTGATCCCAGAAAGCGTGGCTCAAAGCTTCAGACTTGGGGTACTGAGGAATACCAAACGACATTATCAAAAGTCATCAGTTGGAATGCCTATCCAAAAGAAGGTTTGGGAGTTGATCATGAAGAATGGTTGAAAAATAAAGAGGCTGCGAAAAAAATGTAGTAGATTGTTGTGATTTGTCTATTACTGTATAAATGTCTAGAGGATCGGTGTATTTTGAAGTATAAAAGTGTTGTTCAATCTAAATCAGCATAATCTATCACAGTTAAGCGACATTGTGTATCATCAACATTCATAGGAAAAAGGACTTTACTTTAAACTAAAAAATCAACTCTCTCGTCCAGTATTTCTGTGCATCAGGAGGAGTACGGAACCAATGAACTTGGCAATCATCACCTCCCATTGAAGTTGTGCTACATCTGTTTTTCACCGAAGCATCAACTGCAATATCTCCTCTTAACAAATGATATGTCTTGTTGGCAGATTGAAAGTCTTCAAAATTGATCTCACAACTGGCAGGCTCGGAGTCTGTTTGATCATCAACTCTATCACTTTTTGAATAATACTTCCTTCCGTCACCAATTCCTTTCATTCCATCACGCATTATGTGCATATTGTGAGGATGAAACAGAAGCGCCAGTTTGTACTCCACGTCAATCGAGTATAAATCTGTTGGAATATTTTCTAGATACAAAGTCTTCATATCTCTTGGTTTAATGCTCATTACTGCATGACGACGAATGATACATCCAAAGAGGCTCATCTCAGGACTCGCTGCTAGGCTATATCCTTCAGCTGTTTGAAATGTGAGGATCCCATAAACAGGAGTGCAAGGACGATGTTTATGGTGGTAGTGGGAGTTTCTAGCCACCTTTGATACGTTCCTCAGTCTTTCCTTGCGTCGGCGTTCATCCATTTGTTTCCTGGTCAATGGACCCGGATCAAGATCAGGGCGTAAGTTGAACAGTTGGACAGAGTTCAATGGTCCACAACGGGAGTATATCAAATCTATTTCTTCTTCAGTTGTGTCAATAGGTAAGTTTTTAATAAAAACTAATCTTTGTTCTAATTCAGATTCCTTGGATTTGGATTCATTTGAACTGACATCCTTTTCTACTCTTACTGCTGTAAACTTTATGTGAACGCCTGTGCAAATTAATTTCGTATCAATCAAGTACTTAGACGAAACGGAATGGAGCACAGAGAGTAATGCTAACCTTTTGTGGATTTACCCGGCTTTCTCCTTAAATCCTCAGCTTTTGCCAGCCCCATCTTTTGGAGCTCGACAAGCGTTTCTGCCAACGCTTGTTCTTGTTGCTTTCTAGATTCAATATCATACGGCACTAACTCTCTTTGAAACTCCTTTACCTTCAAGTCCATCAACACATCATTTTTGTTGAGCGCGTTATTCTCATGTTCTACTGAGCATTCATTATTTTCAAGAACATTTTTGTCTTCCCATGATGCAAAATCATGCTGTAGTTGCATCATCTTCATTACAAAATCTTCCTGTATTTTTTGATACTTTTTATCTGAAAAGTTTAAATCAGAGTGCATTCGAAGTGCAAAGACTGCATGTATACTATCCAATGTATTGATCGATGCAATCTTATTTTCCAAGTCATTGAATGATCTATCTTTTGTTGATTTTTTTGTACTATCATCTGATGTATCTGTATTGAGAGAGGAAGGAAGAGTTGGAATATCAACGTTCAAAAACAGTCCCAATTCTACTGCGATTAAATGAGAGTGAGTAGATGATACTGTATTTAAGAATTTACCAAAGATTGGATTTCTCTTTGGTTTTGGGTCAACACGAACAATTTCTTTCAGTGGTACATACTGATCATCATTCTTCGTGTTCTTAGCACAATTTTTGTGGTGCTTTATATCATCATCATCATCATCATCGATAAACCAACTGTCATTTTTTTCATTTAAATGAGAATGTTCATCATTTTTTGCATATTCTTCCAATGCTGTCATAAGCTTTTCTAAGTGAGGCGTTGGCAATCGTCCAATCAACAACTCCATCATCACTTCGCTCTCTGAGTGTAACTGATTTTTACTTTTTTCGGCGTAGCGTTTGTATAGCTCTTGGTTATAGAGTTTTTTCCCGTCTTCCAAAGATTTATCATCTTCTGTCGTGTGCGAGTATCCGAATTTTTGCATGCATTTCTCATTCCAAAAGAATGGTTTCTCGAAGGAAATCGCTCGTGCTTCTTTTAGTATATTCAAACGTTTATAATATTTTCGGCGATTTCGATTGGGTGGATAGGTAGGATGATTTTGAAATGATGATGAGGAAGAAATTGTTGATGTATTACTGTAACTTGTCATTCTTTCATGACTGCTGATTGATGATGAATATTTCAAGTATTGGCCAGTTATATATTCATATATGATTGGTTCAATCCATGGATGACTTTTGATGCTCCAAGAGTAAGGTGTTATTTCATTTGAAGAATGTTCTTGTTTCTCCTTTCGCACCTTTTCGAAGAGCCTTTGAAGCCTCCTCTTCAAGGTCCGCTTCTTTTCTACTGTATCTAATGTAGCGATCACAGGATTATGATCACGAGATAAAATTTTTGTAAGATTGTTGGTGAGTTGACGCAGTGTACGAATTTCAACATGTGGAGCAATTGTCTGAAACAGTATCCTTGTTGCATGCGAACTTTGCTTCGGAACAGATTGTTGCTTCTCTAACGATGTCTGTGACTCGTTTTTATGCGATCGTGATGAATTTAGCCTTTTCTGTTGATTAATCAAATCTAACAAAATCCATAGTGGTTCATTCTGTGATGACAGCAGATTTTCATTGGTCTTAGCGAAGGAGGAGTACGTTTGATGAATTTTGAGTGTAACTCCTCGTGAAAAACTCTTATAAATTTTGGTATCACTTTGAAGGCAAATCAAAAGTGGCGAAGAAGAGAGATATTTCCTAAGGTTTACCACTTGGTATGAGAATAACCACTGTTGCCAGTGAAGATGTTTTAGATTATTTCCACAGCTAAGATCTCTTGATAATAATCCACTACGATGCCTCCATAATGTAAACACTCTTACACTTCGTGATGAGAACTGGCTTCTCGACCAACTTGATGGCTGTGCAGCACACGCTCTCGTCATCTGCATTGTAGCTTCTGCCTTGTTGAGGTATGAAAGAGTACTTGCTTTTCACAACCACAACTGACTTGAATGGTGAAAGTGACAACTTTGTCATATTTTAGATGGCAGGTCTGTCCATCGCATGAAACTTTTCAACCCTTGCTCCCTCCATTTCACAAGAGAGAGAAAGGTGGAGAGAGAGTAGTGGAGAGAGAGAGAGCGCGTTAGAGAGAGAGAGGTTTAGAGAGACAGAGGTGGAGAGAGAGAGAGGCGGAGAGAGAGAAAGGTGGAGAGAGAGGGGGGGAGAGAGAGAGAGGGAGAAAGAAAGTACAGGAGTTGTTGGAGAAGTGGGAGGTATAGTACTCCTACTATATATATTGGATATCCTACACTTATGTAGCTAGCGATATCAATCTTCATCACTCTGGTCTCTCTCTCTAGAGAGAGAGAGAAAGAGAAAGCTGGTGTTTGATAACAAGCTAGCCGGAATATTTCTTGGAATGCCGACTAACATTGGAAGTACCCGTATCGTTTACCTTTTCTTCTTCATCTCACATATCCCCATCACCTTGTTAGTGGATGCCCAAGCCATTCTACCTCAACAATGGTATCCACAGATGTTGATTGACATTGTGGATTGGTATGCATCCACGTTTAAGGAGAGTACATTAGTTTTGTAATAAGTTCTCCCTGATACCTTGAATAATCATGACTTTTTCACTTCCATATTTCTGTCACCATTAACGAAATCCAACTTCCTTGTATGCTATCACGTTCACAGGATAAATTAATGACACACCCACCAGAGCCATGGTTCTCATCGATGGTATTTCTGGAGATAATTTTTCAACTTCCCTTCTTTTTCTTTGCTGTCCACATTTTATTGAAGAAGCAGGATTGTGCTTCAGGTCATTTGAAAAGTGGCTCTGCTCTTATACAGCGTGAAGGTTACTTCCGAATCTTTTCCATCATTTATGGATCCTCTACAGCAACTACTCTGATCCCGATAATTGGAAGCATTCTATCTGATACTGATACTACGATGACGGAGAAGGCTGTACTACTAGGATTTTATTCACCATATTTAATTTTTCCGTTGTGGCTGTTGATCATTGCAGTCTTTGATCATGATATGTTTCATAATCAAGTCGTTAAAATGAAGTAGTAACGATATCGATTTGAATGGTTAGAATCATTTTAACTGATAGGTTGTTATCCTACGACCATGCAACTACTACTTTTTTCTATCATGATGTGCTAACTCTTGTTAATAAACATTATACCAATATCTATTCACCTGTAAGCAAAGTATATCGGACATCGCATTTCAAAGTTTCCAAAAGAATACGATGTTTACTAGTAGTATATATTAGCATCTACTTACAAAAATCATAAACGAAAAGCTATTAGAATGAAAGATTTACTACATATAATTTTTAATTTCTGGTTCATCAGACTTTGGTCACTAACCAAGCATGAATAGTTATGTACACACACTGAAAGCCATAAAACTCATCGCTTTATTTTTGAGCTACTTTCGTGGCACAGGGGGAACCCACAAACGCTGGTCATCATTTTGAGCATCTTGGCACATGGGTACTCTTGATTCATCCTTAACATCTGTCTCTAACCACTCTCTAAAATCCAAAAATAGCGCATCGACGCGAGCGCGTTTGTAAGACGACCAATTAATTTTCTCCTTGGACTCCCCATCCAGTTGATGAAGAGGTTTCGATTGCAACAAATCTGGTTTTTTATTCCATTCAGAACGAGCACTTGAGTCCAAATGGGGATAATGAACGAAGAAAGCTCCACCAAGCTGGGAGAAATTGTAACCCTTACGACGAAGTTGCATCACCCAAGTCATTTTATTCTTGCCGTAACCAGTGAAACCCTCTTGAAATGGTGGCAAGTCTTGGCAGTATCGAAATGCCAGATAGGGCTCGTATCGATTGCTCTTTAAGCAAGTCAAATCAACGAATGTTCCTTCGGCCTGCTCTTTCCATGTCACATATTTGGTGCTTCCATGTCCCCCTTGATTCGTTGGATCAAACGATGAAGCCATTTTCCACTTGACTAATTTCAATAATGACTCTTTGCTCTTGGGCATATAGGGGATGTTTTTCTCCCGACAATCATACCACTGTCTACATCTTCGATTCATTTGAAAGGCTGGTACAACCGTGGCGAGATAAGGATCAGAGGCGAATCGTTCCTTAACCTCGGGAAGGGATAAGATTGAGTTTAGATTGGACGCAGGCCAGAAATCCACGTCTGCGTAAACAACGTGAGAAGTCTTTACCATGGACAATGCGAGATTTCTTAAAAAATTGACAGGATACTCCTTTCCAGTGGGATCGTACTTGGTTCTGCTTACAGTTTGAATAGACAAATGTTCTTGTGAACAACCATACTTCACTGCCTTCGTTTTAATATCAGTGGCATTTCTGTTGGTAAAAATAACAACAGCCATTGGATTATTCCCCCATCTCTGGCAATGATAAGGGATCATCCACATACGATCGTTGGATAGCTGTGTGGCGAAAGTGAATGAGATGGATTGTGTGTCTAGTGGAACATCACACGAGGGTGCATTAGGGGTATTTAGCTTAAAATCAGTTGGATCGGTCAGAAACTTGGGAAATGCTTCTGCTACCTCCTCCTCTACGGTGTTTTCCTCTTCGTCTGTATTAGCGTTGGCAAAGCTTGTGTCTTGAACATCATCTTCTTTCACGGCTGACTCGATATTTTCCTCTCCAACTAGAGTGGATTCATTTTCATACTCCAAGGTGTCATCTTCACTTTCTTCCTCTTGTTCTGGAATGTGTGCAGCCTCAATTTCTTGTTGATCGGGTTGAGCAATGTTTGAAGCAGCTGCACGAATGCTGTTGCCTTGGGCATTCAACTCAGCTCTCAACTTCTCCATCTCTCCCTCTTGTGCCATATTTCTTGAAACTGGCAAATCTGCGTACATATTGCTCTTGGAATTTGTTGATGACCCTTCTTGAGAAACTGGGCGAGAAGAATGCCCCGATCGAAACACAGATATCATCGCCCCTAGCCAAATAACCATTAACATTCCCATGAATGTTCTCAATATGCAGCACTGTTGCAGTTGCTGCTTCTTTCTCTGCTTGGCAGCTGACATTCCAAAATTGTTTATGATGTTTATTGTAGTAGTTCCATCAATGTGGCGACTGCCACTGCCACTACTAACGTTTAAGCTTGTACTACGTGGATAGCGCAATTCGGCAGAAGTCTTCATTCGTTTCGTCACCCTGGAGGGGCTCAATGACGGTGGCGACGAGTCAGACGCTGGCACTGTCTGCACAAGGATTGTTGAGCTGCTGTTACGAATGCTTTCGTCATCTTCGTCATCGAGGTAGTTTTCAAACTCAGTGTCATTGTTGGGAAGTTCGGGCGAGGAAGCCGTCGAACGCTGGTGAATTACTTGCATTGTGCTCCGATAAATAGTTTAATACACTTTAGTAGAAGAGTATTCTAGAGAGAGGAATGCCAATTCTTTATGCCTCCTTCCGGAGGGTGACTATAAGTGTACGATACTTTATTCCGAGGCTGTTCGAGGTAATATAGCACGTACGCAAGATCCTCGGAAATCGTTGGTCTAGAGCACTTTCTCCTCGCTCAAATAGTGGAGAAAAGCATACATATTAGGTGTAACCCGTAAGAAGTCAGTAGGGCGTTTTCAGAAATTGGCCTTTCAGACTCGCCGAATATTCGAGACCATATACAAATACGAGAAATGATGAGATAATGAAAAATTAGGTTCTTGGGACGGTATAGTACAATATTTCGAGTGATGACGGCAGCAATAATGAATCCGAATGTTAGATATAAAAACTACCTCCGGACCAAAATGTAAGCCAAGTAGACTCAGGGTGTATTTCACCTGAAAATTTGATAGAGCATCAATTATTACAAATTAAGATTGAATAGCTAGATTACATTTACAAGGATTTAATTTGAATTAAATATATGTGGTAAATGATACATTTGATTTTTTTAGCTACTTTGGGATACAGACATTCAAAAGATTTCATTTCACATTTAGATCAGTTAATATGTAGTTTATACATTTGAACCTGATTGAGATATTCACCCCAAAAGTTATCTTGACCAGTGGCTTTTGATTTGTGATAACTTGCCAATGGCTATGTAAATTTGCCCCACAAATACTTAGGGATCTCTTGGACACTCACCCTCCCAAAAATTCATGCTAAATAGATTTGTGTTTCAAAAATTCTAACACCACACAGGTCTGAGACAAATTTTGAGCTACCACCACCACCCCTGACCATATCCATTGCCATTGCCTGCGCAGCTGTAGGATATAGCTCCTCCATCAACCTTCCCCCCCCCCCCCTCACATCTACATGGCATCAAATTTTCATGGGGTTGATTGTGATTTGATGAAGAAGCATTGCTACATAGTTGTCAACAAAAGGGGGCAATTTTACAGCAGCTGCAGCTGATATTGTTCTATGAAGGTAAGTAGCTCAACCATGGGGCCATTACAATGGTAAGTGATGTGACGCAGGTTGACCATCATATTTGGGATAGAGAGAGGATGAATACCTTGTCATGGAGGAATAGCTCCCGTAAGAGAAAAGAGATGCTTTTTATTAAGGATTTAAAAATACACGCTGCATAGAGGGTTGAAAGAAGGGTGATAACAGTTAACCATCAACAGTGTTAATTCAAACTCATCCCTACTAACCTTAGAAACCATTTGAGTTTTTATCTCTCCCACTTTAAAGTGAGAAAGAACACTTTCTCTATATGTATAATGTTGTGCATGTTGATGAAAAATAGTTGAACAGAAACAAGAAAGCCGAGCGTTTGTAGTTGGCTTATCTTGAACCAAATCTCTACTGGACAACTCACAACATGAATCATCTAATGAAGATGATGTTTCTCACCACAGTTGCTTGTCCAAAATGAGATACTTGCCATCTGAATTTGATGGTAAGATTGGCATATGGCAATTCACGATGGAGATACTCAGCCAATGAAACAGCAAGATGAGAGCAAAGGGTAGGTATCATCAAAGCCATTACAAGCATCAGCAGAACAATGTAAAAAGACTTAAAGATTACCAAGGTCCTCCTACCAATTTGGGAGAAGTGCCCAACTTGTATAGACTCATACGTCAGCCTAGCTAATTCTAAGCTTTAAGCCGCAATCAATGAGGGTTGTTAGTTGGACTTAAACAGCAGTTAGACGATGCTCAACCTGAAACTCTGGAACACCATTCAATCATTGAAGGTAAATGTGTCTCAAAAGAGTTTAGCAGCTTGTGTTAGGAGGGAGGCAGCCTGATCTTCTCAGTCTTAGTAGTAAAAGTGATTAAAGAAGATGCCATTAAATTATACATACCTTTAGTTTATTTTACCTACATACTACATTGAGCTTTTAGCTGCAATAAATGAGGGTTCTTAGTTGAAGTCAAACAGAAAATAGAAGATGATAAAACCAAAATTTTGTGACAGCATTCAATTATTGAAGAAAATGTATGTTCCAAAAGAAATCAGTAACTTATGTTAACAAGGAGGCAGTCTCATCTTCTCAGTCTTAGTAGAAAAGTTTTTAAAGAAGATGCCATTACATTGTACATAACCCTTTGTTTATTTTACCTACACACTACATTTAAAGTCGAAAGGAGAGGGCATTAAATGATACTTCTAATGCACTTGTGTCTATCTACCCGTTGCCTGAAATTAAATTGCAGGGTACTTAAAGTGATACGCATTTTTGCAGCAATTATGCTAGTAACATTTTACAGCTGGGGGCCAGTTATATGGCCCCAAATTGCCCAGTTTTAACTAGGTAATTACTCAGTTCTAACTGGGTACTGTTTTTGCTGGGTAGAGTAGAAGCCCAACATTTTGAAATTTCAATCACTTAAACTTTCGAACAGCGGTTCGTTGCTACATACATCAGCTTATAGCCACTTGTGAGTTCTCATAAATGCACAGCAATTTCGAAATTCATCATGCCATCACTCATTGCCGCAACTATAAACCTCCTGAATATGATCAACAACTCATCAGAAACAGCTGCCTACAAAGAAGCGCTTAACAACGACGTGCAACAGGGTGTCGAGCCAAAGCACTACAACAAGCGCCTGGTGGGCGAAAAGAAGTACGATTACAGCTCCCTCCTTTTGAAACGCCATCAACGTGATGCCTCCGTTGATACACTTCGTCATGAGGGATACTGTGAAGCACAAATATCATGTCCACTTTGGAACACGACAGCGGCGTGTTACTTGAAGAGCTCCTCAAGAATCAGGAAGCATTCCCACTCCGTTGGATAGAATCCATCGTGTCCGGATTCACTCTTTATCACCGTGTTTTTGGTAAGTTCTACAATGTGCCATGTGCTGCATGCAATCTTATCCAGAAACCTGTCCCAAGTGTATCGAGAGAGTGGAAAGGAGGAAGTCCAAGGCTGAACATCAATCAATCCTCACCTACAGCTTGGCACCAGAGGGCGAATCGACTTGGTCAATTTTCTGAGCATGCCCGATGGGAACTTCAATTTTCTTTTGATTTACTTGGACAATGGTACAAAAATTGCCTGCTCCACGGCCATGCTGTCAAAGAGGACAGGGCCCATGGCAAGACTACTCATCGATATATTCACTCTTTTTGGACCACCATGAATTTAGAAATGTTGCCAACGTTTATATTTTTTTGTTACCAAATGAGGTAAGTTATTGCTTGCTTTAGCATGAAAAGATTGAATTAGCATTTTATTTCAATGTTAGATTTCACCATCAGTCTTTGGAAGAAGTAATCAATGAAGTTGAGCAAATCAGGCCTGAGTGAAAGATGGTATGATGTTCACCTGAAAAAGGCTGCTATAAAAATGAAGGGTAGGGCAAGCAGTCTTAGAGGTATTGTGGAACAAGGTGATGTTGTATATGTTGGGTTATGTGAAGTTGAGTGAAGTAGATCAAACTAAGGTTGATGGAAAAACACCACTGGTGTCGCTGTGCAAATTATACAAAATTGTAATGTTAGCATTGCAGTAAAAAATGGCATACAACATTAGATACATACAGTGCATAATGTAATTGCTGTCCCAAGGACTGGACATAATAGAGAGCTTCTTGGAGTGAAAAAGTGTATCAGGAATGACAAGAGATGAGTCAAATTACTGAGAGAGAGGCAGCTAGAGCTATGGCACTTTCTGGAGGAGCACTTGCAGGGGACCATGCAACAACAAAAGATACAAATGTTTTCAAAGCGGCTTTCTATGCACATTCCAGTAGCACAGGAGCAACTCTAGTAGAGGGTTATTTCAATGCTTCTGCAGCGGGTGTGGTAGCTTTCTCTGGTGATTTTTTATGAGGACAGCATGTAGACCTGGTGGAATATATTCAAAACAATTCCACAGTATGTGCAACTTATTCCACCAAAACTACCACAAACCTGATTTTAGTATTTAATATGGTATTGGAAGACTCCTCTCTCATCTTGCGACGAAGCTAGACAGAATATCAGAGAAATATTACTTTGGTGAAGTAATTCAATGTCACTATAGTTTGTTGACAAGTCTAAGATGTTCCATATATATCTCAAGAAAAAAAAATCTTCTGGATATACCTGCTCTCTTTGTATTGACTTCTGATGGTTTACTGATCCACATCAGCAAACTATTTATAGCTCCCGCACAATTGTTGAATTCAATTGCACAAGCATCATGAAAGTCATGTGCATTTTTATTCTGAACCATTGGATCATCCTCTGCATATGATATTTAAAATTCTTGAAGTTGAATGACTGCTCCAACAATGGCTTAAACACACTGTACATTACTTCTGATAATGATACACGGTAAGCTGTCACAATATCACCAGAAGATTCGCCTGTAAAATAACAAGATGCACATGCCAATTGGATGCTAACTGCTATAGTTTCAATTGGTGGACCAGCAGTATTCTTCACCAATCTTGGCAATTTTCTTCCCTGCATAGTTTTCACACAAATAATAATGCTTGCCTCCAAAGTATCATGACACAAAATACAATGGGTCTTTAACAAGAGTACACTTCTTCAACTGATGATTGAAAATGATCATGAGCAACATGGCCTTTTCTTTAGTCAGTGTTTTTTCTTTGATTGCTTTGGTGTAACATTCTGCAGTAAGAGGGCACAGCCTGAAAAATAACCAACATTATTGATCTCAAATGAAGAAGGGAGCACATTGTGTGCTAAGACAGGAAGAGAAGAATAAACAATGAATTTCTAAGAAACAGCGCAATATTTCTACAATCCCCCTCCTCAATACTATAATTGATTTGGTTCTCTTTTAGGCGTTAGGACCATTCTAGACATCCTACCGAAAAGTAGGATAAAAGTAGGATGACAGCTCCTAAATAAGAGTTTCATCCTACCTACACAGGTTGGATCCAACGTTTTGAGGATATGGTAGGACCAAAGTCGCCCCAAAAACATCTGTAAATTATACATAAGCTTTCATACAAACTACAAAAACATTCGCAACTTTTTCAGGCAGAGTTTCTAATAATCTTTCATTCATAGCCTTAAATAATCACATTTAGTTACTTTTATTCATATTTCTAAATTAATCATGGCAGAAGACCTCAACCCACATCCAATCTGCCAACCAGACACTGCTGTATCTGCTATTGAAATCGAGGTGGAGGCACAGACATCACCACTCAGTGATGTTGAATGGTCTGA
>JALLAW010000031.1:0-22466 GCA_036939535.1 Cyclotella kingstonii | reverse complement strand
CGGATCCGACCTGTGTTGGTAGGATTAGACTCCGACATCCTACCTTGAGATCCTACTTTTATCCTACTTCTCGGTCGGATCCGACCAAAAATACCCCTGTTTAGACGGCCCTTAGAACACGCCTAGGATAAGATTCCAACTTTCGAGCTCATATCCGACATTTGCTACGTTATTTGGTAGGATTCGACCAGTAAGTGGTGCCCTTAGAACGGCCCTTACAATAACCTAATTGGGTATGACAAGTGATTTCTTTCTCTGCCAATTGACAGGATCTGAGGGCCAATGAAAGACATCTGACTGCGGTGCCGTACCATACTTTGCCGGTCTGGCCATGCGAAAGACACCACTGCAAATCCATCATGATGAAAAGGTCAAACATCTCAAACTCCTCAAAGAACAGCCAACACCACTCTCACAACATTTTTAATGATTTACTACAATCATTCTGATGTATATGACACCATTGCCAAACTTTAATAGAGGTATACTCTCTGGAATACATTAACTTAGGAGCGATTCATCTATTCTATACAACTCTGCAATTTTTGATGACTCATCAATGACAACAATGATTGGAGATCAAAGTGCAAATATCGCTATCGCGTATCTGCATCGTTTGATTTCTTATGCTGACGCCTTGGCTTCTGATCGTGGAAACGGTGTCTCTGAATATCGACATGATTACGACAAGGAGGAGAGAGATGGAGAAACCCTGATAAATTCATTGGCGCGAAAGTTGTTAATTGCGGCAGATCCATCCAATTTGATATCTTCTTTAGATGTTCCATCAATTTTTCTTTCAAATCCAATGCAAACAGTGGATGAAAGAATGCCTGAAAATGAGGATTACATGAGTGATACCATGGAAGATGGGGTCATTGAGCAGGAAGATAGTATGCCCGTGCAATACAAATCCTATTCACGTCTGTACATGGGTGGAAGATCACCTGATCCCACGCGTATAGATGCTTTTCGGTTGCTACTTCGGTCGTTGGCACCCATTGCATTGGACTTAGCTGCTCGTGCATCTGTTCAAGTTTTGATGGCGAATCAATCGAGTATTGAAAGTAGTAATGACAGAGGATTGGTAAAGCAGCAAAGAGAGAGAGGTAAGCTACAGACGATGGTATTGTTCGGATTTTGGATCCCATTGGCTCCGCAATTAGCGCCAATAGTGTCTGACTTATTTAGTGAATTTCAAAATTTGGGAAATGAGTGTGTAAGAAGTTTTTGCCCTTTGACTTTATTGCATTTTGTGGCTAGAAGATTGACAGAATCCGAAGTTGTTATCGATGAACAAAGGAATGATCAGCTGGAGGCAGAAGAGGCAGTGGTGGCAGCAGAAGCGGCACATAATCTGGTCAAACATTATTGTTATCAACGTTTAGAGAGTGAATTTGTAAGAAAGTGGTGGGATTGGGATACATCACTCTTTATAATGATCCATGCTGAGAGAAAAAATGACTCAAACAGAAATTCAACCTTAAATAATGTTGATGTTGATGGGGATGCAGTGATGAACTATCCATCAAGAGAATATCGTGCCACTAATCTCCACGAAAACGGCGAAGACAAAATCAATAACCAATGCACAGATCTCACATACTTCGTCGGAGGGTACTCCCCTGACACTAATGCCGCACATTGCGAAAATTGGAGAAATCCTCTATTTCAAATGAAATGGCATGCGTCTCGTGCTGTGGGGGCATTGTTCTCACTCCGCTCCCTTTGCTTATCAAACTTTTTAAAAGAATTATCGGTGAATGAGAGTGAAGTTCCTTTCGTGCGTCATCCTTGGATGATTAATGAAGAGGAGACCGCTTGGGAAAGGCATCTGATGATGGGTGTGGCGAAGATAGCATTGCCAAACTGTGAAAGAGTGAAGCTTAAATTTGGATATTGTGACAACGAAGCTGTGTCTTCTTACGTGCGAGAGCTTAACCGGAAAGGCAACGTAAATGAAGAAGAAAAGACATATGATAACTTCACATTTCAAATACCTTCTTCAGAGGATGTTCGCCATATCATTCAACCGCATCCTTCACTGGTTCATGTTGGTAGAGGTGTCATGATTCCGCGTAGGGGATCTGTCGCCTCCTACTATCGATATTGTAGATCCCAGCTGACTCAGGATCAACCCTGCAATGAACTATTGCTCTCTAATAGCTGCATTATACCGACAGATACAACGACGCGAAACTTGTCATTACTTGGGGTTGCAATGTCTAGCGATCCACACCCTCCACCCATTCTAGTTTGTGGTCCACCTACAAGTGGAAAATCAAACTTGGTACGTGAGATGGCTAGACTTTGTTCGTCATACGCTGCATTTGAATCATCACGAAGCAATACTCACAAGAGTAATTCTTTCATAGAGGAGGAGCTGCTTGAATTACACATTGATGATGAAACAGATTCGAAAACTTTACTTGGATCATATGTTGCTACTGACATTCCTGGAGAATTCACTTGGAGAGCTGGCCCCCTAACATCTGCTGCTAGACGGGGTAGATGGGTACTCATTGAAGATGTTGATAAGTGTCCACAAGAGATTCAAGCGTCATTAGTTCGACTATTCGAGGAAAGAATATTGTCTTTGGGTATAGGAAAAGAGGAAAGATGTCATCCTCAATTCCGATTATTTGGAACATGTGTGACAAATTCTTCTATTTATGACAGCGGAAGCGATGAGAATAACAGAATAAGAAATTCAATAGGAGAAAACCGTGTATTGCATCCAAGCCTGTGGAGGAGTGTACACATTGACCCGCTACCATACTCAGAACTGAGATTGCTAGGAACACGGCTCCATCCTGGTCTACCTGATTCAGTAATTGATGCCGCTTTGAACGTGTTAAAGAAATTGGACAAAAGTGGACGGGATGAAGACGGATTACATTTTAGCAGCAATGCGGATCAACGAAGAAGTGATCATAGAAAGAAAAAGGAAATTTTTGGATATGGAGCAAGAGTTGTATCGGTGAGAGAATACATTAAGTTGTTGTCTCGAATATCTATGGCGTTAGATTTCGAGAATGGAAGTAAATATGCCACAGAATCACAGCGGTTGATTTGTATGGTCGAGACAGTAGATGTTTTTTCCATGGCTTGTCCAGATGTTGTGAAGAGGAGAGAGTTTATTTTTCAAATTGCCGCTCCTATTTGGGAATTGACTGCAGATTCAGCAATTAGTTACATAGAAAAAAGAATTCCATCAATAACCTATAAAAGGAACACTAGTAGTCAGATAGCGATTGGTCGTGCCCTTTTGAATATCAAAAAAAGTGACGAAGAAATCAACGATGAGGCTGCTGGAACAGGGAAACGGCAAAACTTCGCTGAAACAAATCATGCCCTGCGATTCATGGAGTCTATTGCAATATGTGCTTCCGCCAACGAGCCTTTGTTATTGGTTGGTGAAACTGGTGAGCTGACGTTGAAAGACAACCCTTTAATGAATATTTTTTTCATTGCTCTTTTTGTTAAGTAGTATTTCAAATCCTTAAGCGTTTTTATGCAATTTTTCTTTCTCCTAAATTTTTGTACTAAGGTTGTGGTAAAACAACAATCGTTCAACAACTCGCATCACTCACAGGTCAAAAATTGCTAGTTCAGAATCTCTCGCTGCAGACAGATTCTACAGATCTTCTCGGAGGCTACAAACCATTAGAAATGCGACACATTGCACGAGTCATTTATGACACCTTTGTTGATTTATTTGTTTCCACTTTCTCGAGGTCTCAAAATGCACACATGCTTAAGTATGTCTTGACTGCCTTTGAAAAAGGCGATTGGAAGAAGCTTTCACAGTGTTTCTTAAAGACTGCACTTATGGGAGAGAAACGTGTAAGTAGAGATAAGTCCTCTCCTTGCCAATCAATTTTACGGTGATTTTTCAGTTTGAGCTCCGGTCTTTTTTTATTAGATGCGTGAAGTTAATGAATCTAGAAATGTGACGTTATGGGCAGATTTCCGTATAACTGCGGAGCGTTTTGAGCGTCAACGGGTAGCGAGTGAATCAGGTCTTGTCTTTTTATTTTCCGAGGGAGCACTTATCGACGCTATTAAAACTGGAAAATGGTAAGGAAAAGCATTTTTATTAACGAAGGTATTTAAACTGCTTAGACATCAACATATTATTCTTAAAATGTATCAAAGGGTGTTACTTGATGAAATTAATCTTGCCTCCAGCGAAACACTACAAAGATTGAACGGACTCCTAGACGACGCCAATGGGAGCATTACTCTGACAGAAAAAGGAGATGTAGAGGCAATTCACAGGCATCCTGACTTTCGTCTTTTTGCTGCGATGAATCCTGCTACTGACGCTGGAAAAAAAGATCTACCCGAAAATATTAGATCGCGATTTACCGAAATTTTCATTGACGAATTGTCTGATCCTATCCAATTGCGATTCGTTGCTGCTCGTTATCTTGATGGTGTGGTCAGCATTAACGGAGAGCCATTAGCTCATTCTGAGTTTGTCATCTCTGCAGTTGATGTTTATCTTCAATGCCGTCTGCTTTCAGAAAAGTCTCTTATTGATGGAAGTGGACAAAAACCCAGATATACTATGAGAACTTTCTGCCGTGCATTGGCTGCAGGGAGAAATCTCATCATTCAGCAAAGATTTGCACCTCAGCGTGCTATCGTAGAAGGCTTCGAATTGGCATTTCAAGGATCACTAGACTTACCTTCACGATGCATTGTTAATGATCTATTGACCTCACTGCTAACCGATGGAACGATGTCGAAAAACCGCGATCATCCTGGGCGTAGACCGGATGGTAAGAGCGGTATCGACTCTTATGTACTGATAAAGCCTTTCTGGATAAAATCAGGAAAGGAAACGCAAGTTGATTTAGCTGTTTCATCCGCTGCCTCAGTTGAACGACCTAAGTTTGTTTTGACCCCATCAGCGTCTGCAAATCTTCGACGTTTGTGCCAAGCCATTGCAAGTGGGCCTTGGCCAATTCTCCTCGAAGGCCCTACATCTGCAGGGAAAACTAGCCTCATTGAATACTTAGCCAAAAAAGTTGGTCATCGATGTGTGCGAATCAACAATCATGAGCACACTGACATTCAGGAATACACAGGATGTTACGCCTCTGATTTGAACGGGAAAATTAAATTCCAGGAAGGCATTCTAGTTCAAGCTTTGCGAAAAGGGTGAGATAGTTTGAGATACAAAAACTGCTATTTCTCTTAGAGGACTTGACTTAAATTTTTATATTTTTTTTAGACATTGGGTGATCCTTGACGAGCTTAATCTGGCTCCAAGTGAAGTGCTCGAAGCTTTGAATCGCCTCCTCGACGATAACCGCGAGCTTTTCTTGCCAGAAGTAAATGAGACAGTAAAGCCTCACCCCAGCTTTCGATTGTTTGCGACCCAAAATCCAGCTGGAGTTTATGGTGGGAGGAAACCTCTTTCAAGGGCTTTCAGAAATCGATTTGTAGAAATTCATATTGCTGATATACCAGAAGATGAAATGATTATCATATTAGAACAACGTTGTAGATGCCCACCTTCACATGCAAAACTGCTTGTAAAGGTGATGAAATCATTGAGACAAAGGCGAAGTAGGTCAGGTATTTTCAGAGGGAAAAATGGGCTCGTAACTCCACGAGATTTGCTTCGCTGGGCTATACGTGGAGCATCATCAAAGGTAGAATTAGCAGAAGTAGGTTACATGCTCTTAGCGGAACGGCTTCGGATTGAAGAAGAGAAAATTGTTGTCCGACATGTAATTGAAACAGAGTTCAATGTTTCCATTGACGTAAATGAAGCATACTATGGAAAGAATTCAGAAGGTCGGAAAATGCTAGAGCAACTATTGAATAAAGAGTCATCTCTGTCACCATCCGGTCTTACTGTGGAGTCGGTCGCCCCTACGCAGTCAATTTTAAGGCTCCTTACATTAGTCATGAATTGTATAAAGCAGAAAGAGCCAGTGTTGCTAGTTGGAGAAACTGGATGCGGAAAGGTAAATCAACCAGAATCATTCATGTCTACAGCTCTACATTGTACCTCGTATTCTCAGTATTTTCATTCATGTTTTTTCTCTGAAGACTACTGTAGTGCAACTTCTCAGTGTTATTCTTCAAAGAGAACTAACAGTTGTCAACTGCCATGCTACAACTGAAACTAGTGATCTTCTTGGTGGATTTCGCCCAATTCGTGGTCGACAAGACTTTCTGAAGGAAATGGTCAAACGAACAACTGAACTGATTGAAAATTGGGCGGATTCTACGTTTGATATCCACTCAATTACACCTCAATTCACTCTCTATCTACAACCCTTTCAGCCTCATGATTCACCTCTCTTGCTTGAGCAAAGTATAAAATTTGTCCGTGATTTGTCTCGATTGTATCTTCTCAAAGAGGAAAACATAACACAGAGGGATGATGAGTTAGGTCATAAGCGGCGAAAATTGACCAACAGACGGGCTGATTCCACGAATTCTGACTCTGCTACTGCACTTTCACACTATGACTCAGTGAAGCGCATTTGCCAAGAGTGTGAAGCTCTTTACAAAAGGTATTCATCACTATTTGAATGGGTTGATGGTCCTTTAGTGCGATCGATGAAAGATGGAAGTATGTTCCTTCTAGATGAAATGAGTCTTGCAGAAGATGCAGTTCTTGAACGCTTAAATTCTGTATTGGAACCATCCAGAAGACTCGTTCTGGCAGAAAAGGGTGGTGAAGGGCCTGTAGGTGTACATGAATCTGGAACATTCGCTGAAAGTATTAGTAGTGAAGTTGAAGCACATGATGATTTCCTGATATTTGCCACAATGAATCCTGGAGGGGGTAAGCATAATTTTTATTATTGATGACGTTGTTCTGTTATGCATATTTCATCCTCAACTTAGCCACTGTTATCTCTCACTAATGCGCTTTGCAGATTTTGGCAAACGTGAACTTAGCCCTGCTTTGCGTTCACGCTTTACAGAAATATGGGTTCCACCAGTTTCATCTAGGACAGATTTCGACTTGGTCCTTGAACGAGCATTCTTATCTTCTTGTCATCAGAGTGATCTTGCTTTGGAACGGACTGAAACTCTTCGAAGAATGATGCTCGACTATGTTGATTGGTTCAATAGTAAAATATGTGATGATCCTCTATCATTTTGCAACGATTTCAAGCTCTCATTACGGGATGTGGTGTCATGGGCAGCTTTCATAAATGCCGTTTGTTTCAAACATCAAATTATGGACAATTATTCAGCGTATGTTCACGGAGCCTCTTTGATGCATTTAGATGGATTAGGGCTGGGGTCAGGTGCATCAAACTATGATGTTTCGATCATGAAGGAAAAAGCAAAGACTTTCTTACTGAATCAAATCTCCCCTATTAACTCTGTAAATTCTATCGACTTTAAAGACGAACTCGATGGTCTTGCTCATTCGCTAACTGTTACAAAAGAACTTTTTGGTATGAAACCATTTTTAATATCTAAAGGCACAAGTGAAAGTACCAAAGACCTGGCTTTTCATTTGACAGCTCCCACAACTGCTATAAATCTAAAACGAGTGCTGAGAGGCATGCACTTATCAAAACCTATATTGCTTGAAGGGAGTCCTGGCGTCGGAAAAACGAGGTAATTCTCCTTTTGCATTCATGCATACTGTCGTCAATCACTCCTTTATTCATAAATCATTTTGCTAATTCGTCAAAAAGTTTGATTTCGGCACTAGCTGCTGCTTCCGGACACTATCTGGTTAGAATAAATCTTTCAGAGCAAACTGATATATCAGATCTAATGGGAAGCGATTCGCCTTATTCTAACGAGAATGATGCTAATGAGTCATCTCACGTCTCTTTTCGTTGGTGTGATGGCGTCTTACTCAAAGCAATCAAAAATGGAGACTGGGTACTTCTTGATGAATTGAATCTGGCTTCTCAGTCAGTACTGGAGGGATTGAATAGCTGCCTTGATCACCGTGCTAGTGTCTATATTCCTGAATTAGGAAAAACGTTTAATTGTCCCCCGTCATTTCGAGTTTTCGCTGCGCAAAATCCACTAGCCCAAGGAGGAGGGCGAAAAGGACTTCCCAAATCATTTCTAAATCGTTTTACAAAAGTTTATGTAGACGCTCTAACAAAGGTTGACCTCTTGAATATCGTAGTAGATCAATTTCCTTCCATCCCAGTCCCAATTGTAAACAAAATGATAGACTTCAATGAAGTAGTGCAGCATGATGTTCATTGCCAATTATATGGACAACATGGAAGTCCATGGGAGTTCAATTTGAGAGACGTCATGCGCTGGTGTCAACTACTTGTGACTGAAAATCAGGATGTAACACCTCAGTGTGCGGCAAAATTTGCAAATCTACTGTACACACAGCGCCTTCGGACAGATCAGGATAGACGATTAATTACTGATCGGCTGAGTGATCATTTCGCAGAAGCTGCAACCTTAAAGACTTCTCATAATTTTATGGTTTCACTTGCGAATGTTGGGATTGGAACAATGTCACTCAAACGTTTTCCTGGAAAATCTTCATGGTCCTCGAATTATGTGCAGGGTAGTGAAGTTGATATTTCGCAGTCCCTGTATCAATCTATAGAAGCAGTTGCATGTTGTATCGTAATGAAATGGCCCTGTCTTCTTGTTGGGAGGGCATCAAGCGGAAAAAGTGTCATATTGAAATCACTTGCTGATGCATGCAACATGCGCTTAGAGACACTTGTCATGTCACCATCAACTGATGTATCAGAGCTCATTGGGAGCTTCGAGCAATCTGATTCAATGGTTAACTTCACGGAAGTCTTAAAATCTGTCAGGCGAATCTATGAAAAAGTTTGCTTGTCATGCGAACTTCATTCGTGTTCATTACATTCAATCATCAGAATGTATTGTAATATTCAACATCAGGTGTTGAAACTTCAAGGTGACAATATCTTGTTAGTCTCTAATGGGTTACTACTCTCAAAAATCATCGAATTTTTCGATTATTATGAGAAAATCGCTCAGCCAAGTTCTACTTCCTCTATAGACTTTTCAAACGAAATCGCCATCTCTCGTCGAATACTGTCCTCATTACAAGAAAAGACGCCAATTCACAAGATATCGTCAGGTTTTCAATGGGTTGATGGTGCTCTTGTTCAAGCGATGGAGAGGGGATTTTGGTTTCATCTCGAAAATGTTAACTTTTGTCCAGCAACTGTTTTGGATCGTCTCAATTCCGTGCTTGAGTTTGGAGGAGAACTAATTATAACTGAACACGGAATCACGGAGGATAATCATCACACCAGACCTAGAGTTATTAGGCCTCATCCGAATTTTCGACTATTTTTGAGCATGAATCCGTGTTCACACGGTGAAGTGTCAAGAGCTATGCGAAATCGATGTGTAGAAATATATGTTCTGCCGCCAGCAAACGGTAGTGATCGCTCAAACAGTGAGTCAGGATCTAAAGTTGAAATAATCGATGCTTATACAGGTTTATGGGATTCTGGTGTTAGGAATCATGATGTTGGAGAGCATATGCTCTCATTGCATACAATTTATTGCCAAAGAAGTCTTGAATTACACAAAAATGTCCCTTCTATCAAGACGCTAAAAGTATGGGGAGCCTTATTCGCCGCACTACTAAAACGGGGAGTTCCTGCATCTCTGTTAACATCACACCTTTCATCGTATGAGATTCACGAACAAGATTATTGTCAGGAAAAACCTATGTTACCCCGATTTTCTATGTTGATTCCTGGAATATCATTAACTAGAGATTCCTCATCGGATTTATTTGTTAGCGCTTTTGCCTGTGGTAGCAGGCTTATTAGAATGATGACGAACATTAATCAAGATGTGCTTCAGTCACTCACTCATTACGTTTCTATGGTACCATCACTTACGTATTCCTTCTGTAATATGAGTAACAAAATACCGCAGCTATTGACAACACTACGTTTCTTTGCAATATGCCGACTCGTAGAAATGATTCCTCTTACTGCTCTCCATAACTTATTGACATATTTCGATGGTTTTTGCTCTGAAACATCTTTTGAATTCAAGCTGGCAGCACAAATACTGAATAGGATGTTACCTCATGCAATCAAGTTGAAAGGAACTGTGGATTGTCCACTGAGCACGATGTCTCCAATAGATGCACCTCCAGAATTAATTGGTATATCGGCGCAAGAATCTGACGAAATAGATCCATATCTAATTGTTAGAGTTCCTTTTTTGATTGAAGAAGCTGTAACATATCATCAACTTGACCATCGTGACAATCTTCCTGCACTTGATGACATGAATGTGATAGCCGTATCCTATTGTATACATAAAAAAATACTCGATATGTCAAAAATTATTTGTCCAGTGACACCTTTATTCATCCCTCTATTTCAAACTGTGGACTCATTTCAGACAGCTGTACAGGAAGTTATTTACATTGCTTCAGCCAACATCACAATGGCTTTTAGAAAGGTACTAATATGCCGTGATAGACTCTGGCGATTTCTCAAGAGATCGCAGTTTCTTGGACTTCATTCAAAATTCCAGATAGGATTTTCACTTGAAGGCTTTCTTGTTCATTACAACTGGTTGAAAAAATCGATAGATATGATTGGACAGATTATACAAGAAAGTGCAACAAGTATGAGTACAGTATTGCTGACCAGTATGAAACAGTTGGTGCTAATAATAGATGTAATTAACGAATCTATCCAAGATTGCGTTAAAGGTAGTATTTTACCTACCTGTATCCTATGGAAAAGAGGTGGTCATCCTCTACTACCTGCAATTCCTGATCATTTTGAGGGACTAAAAAAACTCCGAGACATTTCAAATTTATGTGCATTGTCAAGATATGATCACTTTGGATTCACGAGGATTGCTTCTTCAACGGTTTTACCTCATCACGTTGAACTGAACGAACTTATCAAGACAAATCATCCATATCTCTTCATAAGCACCAGTTTCCGTAATGACCTACTCTGTGCGCTATCTACAATCTTTTGGGCTACAACAGA
Organism: Cyclotella kingstonii; assembly: GCA_036939535.1. Taxonomy (NCBI): domain Eukaryota; phylum Bacillariophyta; class Thalassiosirophyceae; order Thalassiosirales; family Thalassiosiraceae; genus Cyclotella; species Cyclotella kingstonii. The sequence goes on along the minus strand of JALLAW010000031.1, from coordinate 11,481 downwards.
CGAGATAATAGAAGAAACACCGACCAAAAAATATTCCGCTGGCAATGCTTGCAATGCCATGATATCTGCAATTTCGCAGTCCTTCAAAGATCAGAAAGAATCATTCTTAAATAACCTAAACCTTGCCTCAGGTGATAAATTGACGAACGAAGCTCAAAAGTCCCTTGATTTAAAAACTATCAAATGCTTGCTTGGAAATGCTGTCAAAAGTGACATCGATTGCAACAATTTTTCTCAAAGCCTTCTCATGCGATTCGGTGCGCTGCAAACAGCACAAATGGGTGAGCTATTCTTTTACTTTTTGGATGATCTAATTTCATCTCCTTTCTGACGCTTTTTGGACTTCATTATAGGTGAAATTTGGTGTATTTTACAGGAAAAAGATATAATCGAGTGTCTGTCTGCCGTACTGCGTAAAAACCTAAGTTCAAGGGAAGGTCATCTAGTTAGTAATGTGCAAAGACATTCTTCAGTTATAAAGTCATTTATCAAGTGTTCTATTTCACACACTGTATGGCCCACTGAAGACCTTCGACCTTACCAGACTCTTGTATGGCTTCTAGAGAGTGAAACTTTGACAGATTCTATCATACTTCGTTTCTTAGGTTGCATTTTTCCTCGAATACTCTCTTCCTATCACAGCCATCAGTGGTCCAACTCTTACAATGACTTGGAGTCCCTGAGTTTTTGTTTACACGGTCCCTCATTTTGGAGCAGTGAGAACATGCTGTCTCCGAACGATTCAGAGTTATCACCTTTGTTTACATCTTCTACTGAAAGGGTCCTTATGACTAGCTTCTCTGGGCCTAAAAAGACCGATTTTAATACACATAGAGCTTGTATATTCCGCTTACTCCGACTGACAACACATGATTCAAATAATTTCTTTTTTACCATGGAAAATGGAGAGGCTAGAAAATCCCAAGCGAAAAAGTTGATTTCACTTTTCTCTAGCTGCAGGAAGTCTACTAATAGCTCCACAACTGAGTTGCTAAAATATCAGTTTGGAACGGTACTTAATGAATTTGGTCAACCTGATCTCATATCTCTTCTCGATGAATCTCCCAACAGTAATATGAAGGAAACATGGCTACATAAGTCAACTGAACTTTTGCCATTTGAAAAACCAGTGAGAGACTTGGTGATTCCACTCATTGAAGTAATGCAAGTAGTAAATGATGCTGAGGAAGGTACTACGTTACGGAAACAAAGTTTAGCTAAAGCGTGGATCTATGTTGGCCTTTTAAGACTGCATCTCTTGGTCCCTTCCTCACCCATAGATCCTGGGCAGAAGCCAATGGCAAAAGTTGAGCAGCTTGATAACTTCCTTCAAGATCTCAACTCAAGCACCTTATCGTATAGTCTTCACTTTGGACTCGCATATGGTGACTTCGGACGAGAAACCACGACAACGAGACTTCTGCTTGATGAAACAAGAGCGTCTTCAGCGAAAAAAATCAATCAAGAAAAGAAAATCATACAGCGTCCATCTAACTCACCGCCCTTTCACGATTTATTTCATGAAATTCATCAGTTCTGTAGGACCACTGCAAGCGTAACAAAAGTATTGACTCTTGTCGAATCAACCGAAAGTTACACTAGTAGGCCTAACTATAGATCTCAAGAAGTAAATTGGCAGTGCTCTGCATCTGCATTTTGCTCCAGATTGTCAACTCTATATTCCGTGTACGAAGATGTTACTATTCCGTGTGTGAATGCAATTAAGTCAATCCAGTGCGGTTTAAGGGAGTGGGGGCTAAGCTTTATAGAGTGTTCTTACTTTTCGACACTAGTCCAAGCCCAAAACAAGCTACTTGAGTACCCTTTTAGAAAAAGTGACATTTTAGGTCAGCTCACAATGGAGTGTTGTACTAACAGTTTGAATGAGCTGCTGTATCGATTTGGTATTGGTGCACGTAGCGGTATCAAGCAAGAATTAGCTCTCATGTATCGATCGTTCCAACTAGCCGCGCTTTTTCGATTGCAGCTAAGTTTAAGATCCGGAAAGAATCATAGTTTAAGAATAAATAGAGAAACTTTCGATGAGGTGAATTCTGTCTTTTCCGCCTTTGCTGGTACTTGTGTTTCTGACAGCGACCTTTATTATGACAGATGCAATGTCAAAAATCTCATTGACGAAAGGGATAGCGAAGAGAAGGAATTCCGTGAGTATTTCCCTGATCATGATGCCGAATTCAAGCGCATATTTCGTACATCGCATGAGGAGGAAGATGAGAAGAATGACGTTGGAAGAATCAGTCATCTGGAGAATACTCATGATTCAAATTTTGAAGAATCTCAACTTTCAGACAAGGAACTAGTTTCAGTTGTTACACTACATAGTGAGTTATTTTCAGTTTCCAGTAGAACTGACGACAGTTTCCGAATAAAAGCATTTACAGCATCTTATGAAGCCGCTAGTCGATTAAGCCATCTAACAAAATGGATGGAAAGTGTCCAGGATGAATCTTTTTTTCTTGGATCGCACATTTTGGCATGGTCGTTGAGGTGCAACGTAACTAAAAGTGTGTGGTATGTCAATGACTCGGTGCATGATTTTCATAATGATCCTTTACCATCAGAGAGTATTAAGGCTGATGTCCCACTTAAAAGCTTACTCAACCGAATAGGCCAATTAATGACAGCATTCCCTGGTCATTCAATTCTTGTTGCACTGGGTCAAGTAGTTGAGAGAATACGACAATTAAATATACATACTGTTGCTTTAGGTAAAGTAATGTCTGGTCTAGAGGTCATTTTGTGCAAAGCTCAGGAGTGGGAGCAACACGCTAGTCATCATGTTCAATTGGGAACACCTCTGAAAGATATAAGTGCATTAGTCGCAAGCTGGCGAAAGATGGAACTGAGAAGTTGGTCATGTCTATTGACGATACGAGAGAAACGACGCGCTTTGCGCGCAAAACGGCACTGGCCTCGTATCTATCATCTCATTCACGCAACGAGAGAAAACAAAATAGATGATTTATCCAAAACTATACCGCATCACGACGTACATTCGCCTTCGCCATCATGGGTGTGGAAAGGATTTCCGAAGATATCAGAAAGGTTGGGAGTAATCTCTGACACAAAGAGCATCGGTGAATTATGCAAGGTTCTTGATACCTTCATTTTGACTGCTAATGTTGCAGAATTCTCTGAACGACTTGCCATGATCAAATCGTTTGTGAAAGATTTACAGATCGAATGTCAGATTCATAGTATGACAAGATTTTCATTGGCCAGACTTCTGCTATCCCTTTATAACTACTATACACGACTAGCACCTCTCCTCAAGCAAGAAAAGGACAAACTTCGTGCACCTTTAGAAAAACGTCTGAAAGATGAAGTCAAGTTAGCAAAATGGGATGAACAATCATACTATTCACTTGTAAGTATTTTGCTACCTTGATTATTTGTACGATAACTTCCTCACACTTATCCATACCGTGACTGAATCGCGAATAGGCTGAATCCAGTGAGAAAAATCATCGGAGACTAATGAAAGTCTTACGCGATTATGACGACGTATTAGACACCTCTGTTTTGAGTGTACTGGAACGCAATTTCAATGAAGGTATTATGTCTTCTAGCCAAATTCAGTCTGCAGATCTCCAACCAGTGACAACTATTCCAGGCAACTCTTCTATTTTTCCAGAGCTCACCCAAATGGAGTCTCAAGAGAGCGTGATTTCATGCGCACAGTCAAAATTATCTCAGACTTCTAAAATGTCATGTACAGAAATTACTCATGACCAGTGGTTGTCTGCAGGAATACTTGATTGCATCAGCAAATATGTTCTCGGTATTCATCGATATGCTAAAAAGTTAGAGGGTATCATTTCACAAGAAAAGTCCTGCGCTTATAGCGGTGCAAGATGCGTTTCTGACGTAACAGCAGCAGTATTTTCTAGAATCGACATCTTAAGAGAGATGAAGGCGACAAAGCAGACGAAGCAAAGAGGGCTCATAGACCTCTTTAAGTGCCTGAAAGCACAGGGATACTCTTGTATGAAGTCGTCGGTTCCTTTTCAGGTCAGAGAATCGCACCATTTGTTGCAGCTCCCTATTCCTTCAATACACAATTTCCAAACTTGGGACGATCGCATTCATGACATTCTTGAGAAAGGGGAATCTTATTTTCATAGATGTCAAATTGAGGTTTCTAGATTAGGATTAGAGATTTCTGTTCATGGTAGCCAATATATGAGTAGGAGAGAAATGACTTTAATGCAAGGTTATAGTGAACATATTTTGTTTTTGCTATGCCAGGAGAGATCATTGATAGTCGATATGGTTCATTCCATATCTAAGATTGAAAAAATTCTGGAATCATACGTTGGTATAGCTCATAGCATCCCTATTGGCCAAAGTAAACTCAGAGACAAAGCTCTACGGTTTGAAGATGCTCTTTTATCGTCGGTCGAAAGTTTACGTCAAATGGTTCTTCTCATTAAGGAAGCATCATCTTATATTGAAAGTGGGAAAGATCGGGACAAAGCATATGATACTATTGCTGTCTTAACAAGTTGGGCATCGAAACTAGAGGACAGCTACAAGCCATTTCTTGAGATGATGCCCATTAGTCATGAACGGGTTTATGAAATCAATTCTACGATGCACAATTTATTAATTGATGCCAAAACCGATGTTTCTTCATGTGCTACAAGTTGTACAAATATATTCCCTCCTGTTATTTTTGACTGCTGTACTAGCAGTATCAACCAGGCTCTTGCTTTGACGATATCTTACGCAGAAAACAACTTGGAATTTGAACATTCAGATGAAGCTGATTCAATTGTTCGTCATACTATGCAATCGATCTCTACATTGGTAGAGGGCGTACTGATTTCTGCGCAATCCGTTTACAAAGACATAAAAAATGACACAAATATTTCTTCATTCGACGTTAAAATTGATTCCAATGTTGATTTAGTGGCGTGCAACTGTCATGTTAAAATGATAAATGAGTGGGAAAATCTTCGGCTTGATAAACTAAGCAAGAATCTTCATGAAGTGTCGCATTCTCTTATTTTAATGCACGATAATGGACTTACTAACGAATTCGTTCGTTCATTATGCCTACGTTCAGCGGTGAATTCATTTGCATTAGTTGAAAAAGTGCTGCAGTTATCTAGAGTACGGATGGAGGACTCAGTTCTGTTCTATCGCAATCATTCTAAGCTCTTATATGTCTTACTCAGAGTCTTTCGCGTTCTTGTTGCCAAGGGATTTTGCTCTGATGATGTCTCAGAACATGATGAAGGTGACGGCGAAGGAGGAGCAGGTGAAATGAAGTTTACAGATGATGTAGAAGGTACAGGAATGGGTGATGGAGATGGGAAAAACGATGTCAGTGATCAGATTGAAAATGAAGAACAATTGCTGGGATTAAAAGGTGAAGATGATAAGGAGGCTGTTGGATCTCAAGAGCAAAAGGAGCTGAAAGAAGATGAGGTCGACACTGGCATGGAAATGGAAGGAGATTTTGAAGGTGACACCTATGATCTACCTGAACAACAGGAGAAAAGCAATAATGAAGACGAGGAGCAAAACGAAGAAGAGTTGGACCGTGAAATGGGTGATGGTAGTGATCCTAACGAACAAGTAGTTGATGAAAAACTTTGGGATGTAGACGAAGATGATATTCGAGACTTTGAACAGCAAGAAGAAAAATTCGAAGATAACAACAAAATTGGTGGTGAGAAGTTGGAAGATGAAATGCGAACAAAGAACCAATCAGAGGATGGTGATGGACAGAATGAACAAGAATCAATTAAAAGAAATGAATCTCAAGACGTAGACAATCAGGTTGAAAGCGAAAAGGACGAATCCGAAAACATTAATGACGACTCTGAAGAAAAGTATGAAGAAAGTCATGGTTTCAATGTCAAAGATGAAGAGAATACAGTAGATGAGACTGCAGATGAAGAACTTGGGATCGATTTAAACAATGATTTAAATCTTGATGATCAAGATGCATTTGACCCCGAAAATGAAGATGATAGTAATATAGAAGAATCTGAAGGTAACGATCAACTCAATGACACTCAAGAAAGTATTGGAGAAACTAGTAAAGATGATGATACACCTGAAACTCCTGAACATGAAGACAACGATGTCAAGAAAAATGATGATGAAGCCAACATGGCTGAGCATAATGAAGAATATGAAGAAGGTCCAGTTACAGAATTCGAGCCTCTAAAAAGCCAACCTCACCCTACGGAGGGTGTCCATGGCGTTGCAGCTCCTGATGGACAAGATGCCATAAAAGAGATGAATGAGGAGAACTCAGAAAATGAGACGAAAGAGGGAGGATTTGAGAAAGAAGCAGGTACTGCTAGTCTCAAAGATAGTGAGTCTTTGCAAGGTAGCAGTGGTGACGGTTTTGGCGGGGATTTACAATCTGGATCATATCAGACTAACACAAAAAGTGATCCATTGAATGAGATACCAAACCCTCTGCGTAACCCTGGTGACGCTGAAAAGTTTTGGTGGAAGAAACTTCACATGATAGATACTAAGCAGGAAAATGAAACAGATCAACAAAATAATGTAAATCAAGGCACTGTAGACGAAAACATAGATCAAGATGGTTGTTTTGAATATACGAAAGAAAACGAAGAGAGCAGTGGTCAAGTTATGGGAGCTGCTGACGAAGATCAAGCAAAACAATTAAAAGGACAGAAAGAAAAAGATTTTGAACCAAAAAATCAAGAAGACAGCAATGTCATGAGGGATGAAGTCAACTACAACAATCAGAAGACTCGTGAACAGCATAAATCTTCACGCAGTGATCCTGCGAACCAAAGATCGAAGGCTGTTGATACTTTGGAAACTGAAAAGAAGCCTGATGAAGAAGATGAATCGAAAGGCCTTAACCAAGATTCTGACGGTATCAACGAAATTGATGAGGAATGTCTAGAATTTACTAATACCTCAAGCACAAATATGATTAACAGTCGAGGTGAACATTCAGATGAAGAAGAGGCCGACAAATATCACATTGATATAGTTGAAACGAAGGAATCAACTGAAATCACTGCATTAGACTTACACCAAGCTCGAATTTATTGGCAGACCATACAGGCAGAAACAAATAACCTATCCAGACGCTTGTGTGAAAAGCTTCGATTGGTCATGGAACCCTTGGTTGCAACTAAACTCCGTGGAGACTACCGCACAGGGAAGCGACTGAATATGAAGCGAATTATCGGATATATTGCTAGCGGATATCGCAAAGATAAGATTTGGCTTCGTCGCACAAAACCAGCAAAGAGAGATTATCGAGTGTTGATTGCAGTTGATAACTCTGAAAGCATGCAAAAAAGTCAAGCAGGAGACATGGCACTTCGGGCTTTGTCAACTTTAGCATATGGCATGAGCCAGTTAGAGATAGGTCAACTTGGTGTGGCCAGTTTTGGAGAAGAAATGACTCTTCTTCATCCGTTCAACCTGCCTTTCACCTCTGAGTCCGGGGTTAATATTGCCGCCAACTTCACTTTCAATGAAAAACGAACCCGTACAGCTCTTTGTGTTGAAAGCTGCATATCTTCCCTAGAAGCAAACGACAATGTTTCAACGTCTATGAAACTTGTGTTTATGATCAGTGATGGTCGTATAGAAAGAGATAGCAGATCGAAACTGTGCCGGTTGATTCGCCAAATGTCCGAAAAAAACATGCTAATGGTGATGATAATAGTGGAAGGGGAAAAGGTCAATTCTTTGTCAGAAAAGAGTAGTGAAAGCATAATGAACATGAAAGAGGTTTCATTTGAAAAAGGTATTCCAAAAATCAAGTTCTTTATTGAAGATTACCCTTTTCCTTACTATTTGATTGTAAATGACTTGGCCACATTACCTGAAGTTTTGGGAGATGCCGTGCGACAGTGGTTTGAAATGCTTGCTCAAATGCAAAGCGCCTTTTGAATTAGTTATTAATTAATGAACAGAAGTCCCCGACAGTAAAGTAGTAAAATATTTAGTTAGAAACTTTGACAGGGCTGTACTACATTTAGATGAATTCATTTCGCTTAGGAAAGACTTCATTAGACAATAAATTGCAGTGTTGACCAAGCAGTGGAATCTACCACTAAAGACGTCAATCCTGCGGATTCGACTGCGGGATTCTTCTACTCTGTCTGCTGATTGACAAAAGAACGAAACCCAGATCTTTCAATGGATTCATGCAACGACACAAGATATTGTGGATTCACTCATTGGAAAAGACGAATCGAATTATTAAGAGTTTGATCGCTCAATAGAAAGTATTTGATTTCTAGCCATTGCATTTCTTCTGAAGATGGGATAGATTTGTTCCTATGTGATATCATTCTCTTTTTAGTTGGGACCTTACGGATATTCAGCCAAATGAAGTAATTTTCAGTAGTACTATTGGGTGCGAAAAGAATTAAGCACTTTTAAAATGAATTTTCTTCACTATATCTGGGGCACTGCATATCAAATGCTGTCTACAAAGCCACATCTAGTTCCGCATGTTATTTGTGTATTACTTGTAGCTCTTCCCACTATGCCTGAAATTTTCAATATCGTAGAAAACAACTAGACCTCCCAGTATATAAGCTGGAAGGATTATTGCATGTGTCGTAGCGACAGATTATATCAACCTTGTCGATTCTTCAGTAGATGCGATAAGGGATTGCACTCCTTAACTTGTATAGTGCAGTGGAATCTATGGATAAATTATAAGGAGGAAAACATAAATAAAAAAGCTATCAATCTATAAGAAAGAAGTGTATGACAAAGAGTTCAAATTATGTCATATTGATGTGCATAGTGTCTCTAAGAGTCAATTACTACTACATGTTCTAAAGGCGGTGTGCCGAGACTAGTTGCATTCAGGAGAGATTTAGTATCAGCTAATTTTGTGTTTATTGGATGACAGAGAGGAATATGCTACTGTAATTATCCATCGCTGCTGTAGACAATGCACCTGAAACATTGTTTTCAGCTGTGTAATAATACTTTTGAGTGCTCTATTTTACAAAAGAGAAATATAATTTATCAGAATCCTCTCAACAAATCCATACCTCTTGGATTTTCATCATTAAAATTTGATTTTGGAATACCCCCACCACCAAATAATGCAGACATCTCAGCATCTTCCAACTCTTGTCCGCTTCTAAAGTTAAGACTGCCATCATTCATATTATCATAGTCGTTACTGTCGAATCCATAGGCTGCAGCATATCCTCCAGACGCAAGTGCCGAATGAGGTCTTCCAGGTAAAGTTTCCCTATCATCATCTAACACCGCAGCCTTTTGTCTACCCGGGTATTCTTTAACTAAACGATCTAGTTCTTCCAGTAAAAAATCAGATGCCATCAGTGTAGCACTAGTCTGTGCTCCATTTAGAGTTTTGTCTTTTTCGACGGACTTCTTTCTCAATCGTATTTCTAACGCTTCACGTATAACATTGACCATATTTCCACCATCAATTTGAGTTCTATCTACCTTGTTTGCTGCAGGTGTGGAGTCATACACGAAAGATGTGTCTTTTTCTCGAACTACTCCTTCCACTTGCAAGTTTTGTGCCACACGCAAAGCTTCCATGTCCTTACGATTCACCTTCACTCCTTCAATTTCAGTCCAGTCACGGAGACGTAACATTTTTTCAAGCTGATACATCCCTATTTGACTGAGCGTCTTATCATTCTACAAATATATCATTTAGGGAATAATACAAGAATGAGATTTACACATGAAAAATAAGGTAGCTTTGTGACGATTCTTTCGCTTCAACGTACTTGTTGGTACACCAAACCAGTAGGAATACCTTTCTGAGCAATGCGGACCTGCTTCGTTCGTAGAATATTTACCATTGGCCAAGGACTTCGTCGTGCATAATTAGCAGCCAGGCCCGACCCTGACCTATCCCCTCCATCCCGAAATGCCCACTGTGGATGAAAGAAAATTAGCTGCAATAAAGTTTCGACTTGTAAGGCTTCCAAAGTTCCAGTCAAAGTATCTGCCCACTGTTCAAACATTTCTACAGAGTTGATACAAAATTCCGGAAGAATTTGTAGTGTCGTTGAAATGGTATCCTCATCCGCCCCTTCAATGCGGCAGACCTCTTGCCAGTAGGCAGTATAGGCATCTTCCATGGTGATGACTCGATCAATATGATAACGGACTGGTCCGATAGGAATACCACTTTTTTCAGCAGAGTGTGTGAATGGACATAAAGCAAGATCTGCCATCATCTTTTTTACCCATTTTTTGGTCACATGGAGAATAGTTTCATCCTCTTTCGGAATGACATTTTGAATTTCGGGAAGGTTCTTAATTTTTTGTCTTTCTGTATCTAGTTCCTCGTGGTTTTCATCGTCGAGACCACTGAAATCCCACACTTCGTTCTCATCCCATAAGGGGTCATGAGCAAACGTTATTTTCGAGGCATCATCCACACCCGAGAATGTCCCAGCTGCATTTGGATTTCGGTAAGATTTAACAGTGAATCCGTGTACCAGATTTGGATTTGACATTTGTGTGAATGGCACAAGGACGGTGTTGACACCAAAGTTGTCACATACGTCTTTGCATGCGTCAAGATGTCCCATCAATTTTGTGACAAACGACGGATTGGACAGTTGTTCATTCATTTGAGGAAATAGGACTGTAAAGGAATCCTTAAAAATCAATCATGAGACAGATGGACATGAATTGTGGAAGTGACAAGCATGATTCAACTATGATAACTATCGATGGACTCACCCCTCTCTCCATGTTTTTGGAAGCATCGGCAATCAACCCCCATAGGGCATGCATTAATTGGGGTGTTGTTCTGGCCACATCATGAGGATGAAATTCATCGTCTCTCTGAGCGATCTTGTCTTTGAGCGTTCTCCCGCTACCATCTCCAAACATGCGGTGCGACAGATTTAGCGACCAGCTGTCACTTTGGAGACGCTGGCCAACATTCCAGAAGCGAGATACGAATTTTTGACAATGTGGAGTTTGAGTGGTAGAAAACCCATAAGAGACCGCTGGAACCGTGAAGAGAGACGTAATTGTCAGGGACGCCTTCATGATGGGATGTTGTCACCTATAGTAGATGAGATGATGGTAGGGCAACCACCACAAAATATAGTACTACTACTATAGTACACCTTTTTTTGAGCGGCCATGACTATTTATTACTATTGGTCATGAATAATTAAACCTAATATAGTACTATATGGAAATAGTGCCAAACTTATGACTCTGGATTTTATTGTTTGGTAGGAGTACTTACACTATTATGGACCACAATCTAGAGGCTCCAAAACAACTGAGGGGCATTCTAGACAGAGGTAGGATCCTCCTACTTCTAAGGCACCATCTGAGGTGGGATGAAAAAAGTAGAATCACATGCATTCCAAACACGCAACTAAAAAAGTACTAGTCAGATTGGGTAAACCATCCTGTACTAGTAAAATAACCCATTTTTAACTAGCAAATTAACTAGTCCAAAACCATGGCAAA
>JALLAW010000030.1:0-22273 GCA_036939535.1 Cyclotella kingstonii | reverse complement strand
ATTCAAAATTACTGGATTTGTTAAATAAAATAAAAAATTCGTTGAACTTCTGCCTACAAACTAATTGAGACAAAATAGGACATTTTCTGGGAATATTGAATATTAAAAATAGTTCACGGAACTCCTGACTACAAGTTATTGAGATAAAATAAAAATTCTCAGAAATTTTGGAAACATTCCCGGAATTCACCAACTACAAAAATGCTGTGGCACAGGGGGTATGACACTTTAAGTTTGGCCATTTTTTCCTCAATTAGTCTGTGCTCAATAGTATGTACTATATGTACGAAAATCCTCGTTAACCGTTCCTCACCTCCGCGCTCAATATTTTTTTCTGACCATGTCATGAGTCGTTTCGGGGATGAATCCTCAAAAGCCATCAGCTCCGAATGCGACGACCTCTGATCTTGATGGCCAAAGAAAGCGATATAGACGTGAGGATCTCAACACATATCATCATTCTCATCCATATCTACTGAACCATTCAGCTTCCGCACCTCACACTAGCTTTCCTAGATATTGCGAAGAGGATGCGTCTCCATATTTACACCATAGACACGCCGGGATTCCTGGATTGTCTCCTCTTCATTACCTTACAGATGGTGTGTGCAGCCAGATTCCATTCGAGTCGAATTCACTGGGTCGACCTTCGGCAAATATGCATCAAAATTATTCAAATGGCCACATCAGTTGTTTCCCATACTCTACAGATAGATATCACTATCCCTCATCATCAACTGGTCCTTCTGCCTTTGACGCCCCAGCTATTTCTGAAACGTTATGGACTTCAATGGCTAATCCTGACCACAAAAGAAGTGCAGTTGTTTGGAAGTCTGCTCTTCATGGGTCAGGACATGAAGTGTTTGATCAATCTTCTGTCTTACAACCTCCATCAGTGAATTCACACAGAAACTATTTTCATCCATTAGAGAATAGAATGCATGAATACGGCAACAATCAGACAAGAAAATTATTGTTTCAAAATTACAATGATCAATTCACTTTACCCGAACAATGTAATAAAAAGTTTCAACCCTCATCCAACACTGCCACAACCATTGATCTGACGCCTCCATCTCACATGGATTGTTATACTGCGCCATTGCCTTTTTTAAAACCGAACTCATCATTAGTAGAATTATTAGGAGACAAGAGGGAACCCAAAGGGGAGAATGTGGGATCATGTTTTCATTCGAAAATCGATAACGACCCCTCATCTAATCATGACCATCAATCTATCGTAAGACCAACAGGAGAGACTATGCCAGTCAATAATGGGAATTCTGAATGTTTTACTATGGTCCATCCTGCACCACATAAAAATACTAAGACCCACAAAGATGCATGTTTGTCCATTAACGAGGAAAACCCAGATTCAAGATTTGATCAATTGGTGAGGCAGTATTTATCGAGAACGTCGACGTCTTCAGCTGTCATCAAGAAAATTCTTCCTAAAGTTCAAGTTACTGAAACCGATATTAATTGTCCTTCTTCAAGATTATCTTCTCAAGTACCGAACCCATCACGCACATGCGAGCCTTTGACATGCACTGGACAACTCTTTTCATCGATGCCAATAAAATCATCTAACGCTTCGATTAACGCTCATAGAAGCCTCTCCTCAAATGAATCTAACAATACAATGTCAGAGTCAACTATTCAAAATATCATATCACCTTCTTTTCTGTGGAATGATGGTATGGAATCTATGGATGCTGGAGCTAAAATGACATCGATAACTGAAAAAACTGATGTCCTTTCTCTTCCTGTACAAACAAATGTGGAAAATAGAACAAACAGAGTAAGTAATACTTCAACTAAGAGCTCACAAAACGACGATCAGGTGCAGGATCTTTCGATTTCATCCAATATACAAGCTGAATTAATGTGTTGTGATGGAAGTGCTAGTCCGTCAATACATGAAAAAAAGCCCAATAATGCAGTGTATTTGAGGGAAAACCTATTAAAAGAGGAAAGATCACATGAACTTCCAAATCAAAAAAAGAAAATAAACAATATTGAACCCTCCACTGCAGATCTCTTAAATCTTCTGAAAAATGCAACCCGAAAGAAAAGTACTGTCAATTCAAACATGTCATCCAAGCGTTCTACACATCCTAAATTCATTACTATTCCCACAGAGTTTCCTCCTCATCACTGTTACAGAGCTGCGGCAATTTATTCGCTCCTCCGTACTCTTTCGAAAGATCTTCGATTATCGCCATTTACTCTACAGTCATTTCTCACCGCATTACTTCTACCGATGCCTTGTCGTCTCCTGGGAGAAATACATGTTTGCGTGCTGCGACTTTTATATGCAAACATTGGAATCGGATACTATTCAAAGTTAGACGATGGAAAAGTATCTAAGATGATTAGAAAGAGGAAATCTGTTCAAACATCTGAGGAGCAAGTTACTAGTGAGAATCATGCTGAGAAAGCTGTGACTGGCTCATGCACCAGGATAGGCTATGAAAACTTGTACTTTCTCGATAACTCTACCTGGCCACTTTTTTATGAAGATTATGTAACTGCCACAGAGGAGAAATTTTTGAATGACATAAACGACGGCGATAGTTTCATAGACACACGCTCATTTGTTATGTACTCAGCTGATGATATGGAGTCCACGAATCCTCCAAATAATACGAGGTCCGATTTCAATACTTCTCATTTTGAAACAAGCATAAATCCAACAATGCCTACTTTCAAAAGTGATTGTATACATAGGTGCCCCTTTGGGCCTACAGGCCGTATCGACGAATGGGGGCGCTTCACTTGTTGTCCATTTCACGTGATCCAAGCGATCAAGACTGTACAGCCACAAAATAATGGCCTAAACATATCACACAAAAGGAAACTTCAACAAGATACGAATGTAACAAAAAAGAGAAGAAAAAATTCATCAGAATCCGATCACTCTTTATCAGAATATAAACAGCATTTTGAATCAATGGACGAGGATTTAGTGCTATCGTTGAAATTTCACGCAGGTGATATTGCTGAAATTGAGCGTTATTCGACCTCTACAAAATGTGCTTTAAAGACGGAGAGTATCAGTAAAAATAAGAGACCGAAGCGAATGGCCTCTAATTATGACCCACACGAATTTCCTTCTACCAACTCATCAGTAAATAGAGGCAAAATCTTTGATTCTCAGTCGCCTTGGTCTAAAAATTCTGCATTCTGCAATACCCCTAATATACCATCTCATATATCGCCTATAACTGTGGTGACAACTTCAACCTGCACTGCGTCATCTTTAACTTCAGTTTTGGGTAGAGCCGACGCAGGAGACAATAGAATAGTTGCCCTTTCGAAAGAGATGTCAGATTCGATATCGTTCGAAAAAGCATCTTTGAACGAAGCGGAAAGCTTGACTTCGAACACTTTATCTGTCCACGATTCGAAAGCTGAAAAAAACAAATTAAATCATAAATTTGCAGTTGGAACAATTAATTCAGAATCTAAATGTGTTATGGCGAAGAGTAGTGATTCACTCGAGATTGATCAAAAACTTAGCAGTTTTGAACCGCAAGGTCAAACAGCTTATTTGTCCCATCTCCCCCATCCAGCTAACAACAATTCGATTCCGGTTTCAAATAATGTCCATCAAGTGATCGCAGGTTATTTTTCCAATGGTCTTATTCCGAGCAAAACTTACTTGAGAGGTGAATTCTCTAATTTGCGAAACTCCGGAACGCCACAAAGAAATTATCTTGGGTCAAATATCGAGACGCAATTAACGGAATCAACTCACAAGATTGCAGTAGGTGACACCGAAAACGAAAACGTCGTCATACACCAGCTCAATAATGCAATTTGCCACAGAGAAGAATGGGCACATATGACTCCGATTGGGCAACTACGAAAAGGGATCCCATACCACCATTTCTCTATCCAGACAAAGCTTGTGATACTTGAATTTCTGCTTGATGAACTACTAACAGTTGATGAAATCAGAAATGAAATGACAAGGCGTCACTCAGCTACAGGATATATAAGTTCTCCATATGGACCTCTATCATTCCCGAAAGAATCAATTAACATGAATAATTCTGATGACTGCTACATCTGTGGCCTTGAAGGTGAATTATTATGCTGTGATGGTTGTCCTGGAAGCTATCATAAACAATGCATAGGTATGGCTAAAATAGAGATACCTCCAGAGGGAAGATGGCTGTGTCCAGAATGTATAGTCATAGACTCGTCAAAATTGGGTTCGAGCCGTAGACCCCTTATAGGATGGTTTACTTTAGATGAACTTGTATCAGAATCTGAAATGAAATTAGTCTCAACAGTTCACTCCATGAGCAGTCTTTCACCAACAGATGCCCACGGACTCACTTCTGAGTCTCCTATCAACAAGCATCAAGATCTCTCAACTATTGAAAACTCTAGAGTCAACCCGCAAAATCTTATTTCAGATCCAGTAGCACTTAACGGGAGTATTCAGAATGATTACTCTTCTTTGCAGCTTGAGGTAATGCCCCATATTAGCGCAGCAAGTGTTCAATGTACGAATCTTTCCATGTTACTGAAGCCAATTAATATTAAACGCAAATATGTCGAATTCCTAGTCTCTTCAGGCAAAGTATTCGCTCGTTATCGCTCTTGTTTAAGAAATGCGAAACCTGGATTGACAACTAAATTATCTTCTTCGTGTTTGGGTTCTGCGAAACCCCCCGTGCATCTAACAAAAGCTCAAGTAATGGAATTATTGAAACTTCTTGGACCAGGGAATGGTATGATGCTACCATGGCGTGAGATAAGTTTCCATCCAAGCGAGGTGTATGAAATCTTTCAGGAAGATGTTAGTTCAGTATCCACTTTAAATTTTAGAGACACTGTAAATCGTCTCACAAGTTATCAAAGTGAAAAACATGGAATACTGGAAGAAAACCCCGAGTTCACTAACTCAATACTCTACACTAATAAGTACTGTCATGCTCCTCCTATTCTCATGATAAAACTTCATCAAGGACAATTTCATTACCAAACGCATGTAGCAGAATTGATAACATATCCATCAAAGGTCAATGTGTTATCCTTGTCATCACCGAGTCCAATTGAAGGAGCCTGTACTAACTCACAACTACCTTACCATAATTTTATCCAGATGTTGCGAGATAAAATGGTCAGGATGGAGCGGTCTCTCAGTGCTGCCTGCTTATTAGATTATAGATGGGGTAGTACATCTGGTCATTTGGAGCAAGATAGATGGAAGAGAAAAGTCCTCAATGCAAACTCTATTTCTAAGCTTTCCATCTTATTGGTCAAGCTTGTTGATTCATGTTCCTTGAGAGCATTTAACAGTGAATGGTACACTGTCAAAGGAAATGAAAAAAATAATCGAACCACAAAAACAGTTCCGTCTGTAGAAAAAATTATATCTAATGCTTCTATAAATTGGACTATAGATAAAGAAATGAGTCGCCGCAAATGGGAACGTTGTCCTGAAGCAAATATTCTCTCACTACTTGAGCGTGAAGGAATTTTCACGCAGAGGTTGTTCCTGAATCAGAAATCTCTCAGTAAAAGGGGTAAAAGAATAAAACCAGTAAATTGTCTATCCAATGATGAAATAAATATTGAAGTAGGGGCAATTTTTGATGAGAACTCTCCTCAATCTAAAATTTGTAATCAAAAAGGACAGACTCCAACAGAATATAATGCTAAGCAAGTTAGAAGCTACATCGAGTCTCCTGCTGTTAAGGTGATTGCAGGAGTGCACAATGAGAAAAAAATAAGATTAAGCAATGTGCTGAAAGATACCAATGACACTGTTCCAACAGAGACCATAGAAAATCCTGAAGGATTTCAAAATGTTGTTGCTTTTACAGTACATTCTGGAGGCAGTAATTCCTCTTCATATCTATGTGCAGAGATGTATTCAGGGAAGTTTGAAAGTAATGGAATTCCTGAGAAATCTGCCTCCAAAAAAATTTCCCCAGAGGAAGTACAATATACAGATGCTTTCTCAATAGATGAAACATTTGCACCTTTGTCACTACCAGAAAACAAACTAAAAAATAATGAAAATTCAACAAGAACATGTGAAAAAAACACTACATTATCCACTTCAAGATGGCTCACTGATTGCTCAAGCAACAGAAATCAACTGCTTGATATTCTGGGGTACCATGAAGTTTCATCAGATAGTGAGATAGATAATGAAATAGCACAAATAAAAATCAATAAAATTGAGAAATTATTACTGTCATCAAATTATTCATATTACTTCACAATAGCAGGTAAAAAAGTGAGTCCATTCTCTTTAAAGTAATGTTAATGTTTATTCAAATTGCCATGAATATTTATTACATTTTTCTTCTCTTTTTATCTCCATAAAAGCTATTTGAGCCAAAAGGCTCTTTACCGCAACATGATATTAAGAGGATGTCAAGAAATGCAGGTTCAACTTATGCACTTTTTGTTGCATATGATACATCTCATGAAGTTGGAGAGTGTGCAACTTGTCATTACTGGAGAAAAAAAACTTTTAAATGTAAAACATTTCATGACTTCCTGTGGAGTTTTCGGTTTCTTGATGCCCACATTGACAAAGGAGTAAGTGTTTGTGCTATTCCTCATTTATTTCTCTGAAAATTGCAGTAAAATACTAAGTATTGTTCTACAGGTGACTGGGGCCTCTGCTACACTTACAAATAAAAGAACCAAGTCAAAAAAACTGTCCACTGCTTCTTCAATTTTGTGCAAGCAATTAGATCCATCAACTGGAATGAATGAGTATTATGTGTGTGACAAAAATTATGGATCTTGGTGCTCTGAGCTTAAAATCAACCTGGCAACATTCATTGACTACCAATTTGACAAGAAAAAACTTTATAAGGACAAAAACACTCAAAATAATGAAGAAGGAGACATTGAAGATGTTGCCCAAAACAGTATGAAGTTATTGCAAAGTAAAAAAAAGATTTATCCCAAGGCTAGAAAAAACAAAAAACAAAAAAATGATGCAAAACTAGGTGAAAAAGAAATTGTACCAGCTTTGGATCTAATCTGCAAAATCCCAGAAGTATCATTAGAAAATGATTATGAAAACGATGTCAAAACAGTGGACATAATTCAAGATAATAGTCCTACAACAACATTCAACAGTGCTTACATTATGCACATAGAGAAAACATTACAACTGATGAAGGAGAGTACAGTTGGTAATGAAGCATGCGTCTCATTAGACACCATGAATGAACTGAGGGCAAAAAGTATGGCATCTATGAAAAGTGCAAATGAAAGCATCGAAAAATCTGGTGGAGTGGCATTCAGTGGGCCTGATCTAACATCAAAGTTACTTTTAGCTGAATCTATTGCTAAGAGAAGATTTGCTGATCAAAAGAACTCATCTAACACCACTTAGCTTTTGAATCTCATCTTGAATTTCAATAAATGTCACTATTAGAGCATAAAAGTGATCCAAAATACTCATTTAACACCAAGTTCCCATAATGCCATCATTGATTTCCTTTCTGATGGTGAAGTATCTACTAAATGAGCCTTTTCACTCCTCTGAACAGATTATTTTCCTTAATAATCAACATATTCATTTCAATACTTC
Organism: Cyclotella kingstonii; assembly: GCA_036939535.1. Classification (NCBI taxonomy): domain Eukaryota; phylum Bacillariophyta; class Thalassiosirophyceae; order Thalassiosirales; family Thalassiosiraceae; genus Cyclotella; species Cyclotella kingstonii. The sequence continues at coordinate 14,694 of JALLAW010000030.1, read as the reverse complement.
CTTAAATTGTGAAAATCAACTCTTTTATTTACACTTTTGCACATGTTGACATGTAAAAATACTCTCAAGGAGATTTTTCTAGAATGTGTCAGACATTGTGCTCAGAGCATAACCACCAATCACTCTGAATTTCTATGATCTGTTAGAGTAGCATTTTTCAGTCTCCATTGTACTACTATACTATGTTGAGAAAGTATCTCATACAAGTGCACCATCAATGAACACATAGTAATGTTCCTTTTCAGTATTGACTTTAAATGAGCAGCATTATTAGCTCTTCACCAGAAGCCTCTTTGTAAAATGCCTCCACATCCTTCCCTGAAACTATCTGGAAGCAATTCCAGCCCATCAACTTCTCTACCCAAGAATAAGAGACCATGATGCAGTAGCAATTATACTCATTACTATTATAAATTATTGTATAAATTGCAATCAGAGATAACATGATAGCTCTGAATTCAGAAAGAGAGCATGCTTCCCATATGTCACTTAAGTGATGGCATATTTTACTATCCCTTATTAATTAATTAATCTTGATAAATTCCCACTACATTACTATAATTTGGCAGACATTTTTCTCATAGAGGTAAAGCAAAAGTGATTTTACACTACTAGAAATCAGTACACTTCTACCTACATAAATTTATACCAAGCCTACACTATCGCTACAAGACAATCTGAACTCAAGGATGATGACCAGTGGCCATTAAAATCAAAGCAAAAAACAATTTACATTTAACTAAGCTGTTACTAATTTTTTTTAGAATCTATCCATGTTCATTTTGCGGAAACTCCTATTCTCGTAGCAAAGCTCAATGTTTTCAACAAAACTTACCTTACATTACATGTGACAATGCCACCTAAGCAAACTACTTGCAGACCGGCTTCCACTGCCTCCACCATGGACGAATTCATAGGAGGTGGAAGATGGTGACCTGGAAGTGAAGTTTCCAGTCCAGCTGCAGCTCCACTAACTCTAGCAGCTCGAACGGCAGTTGACAACGTCATCAGGCTCGTGATCACTCCTCCATCAGTTGAGCCCCCCCTCCCCTTCCACACCAAACAAATCAACATCCGGGGCACAGTTAGGCCATGTCTGAGGATCTAAAATTCATTCAGACTGAAAAAGAGGGCGATGACGCAGCAAGATCCTTCCGGTAGCTCTGGAACTGGCCTCAGTCACAAAGCTTTCTGAACTTCTTTCTTTACATGTAAGTCGAGGTAAATAATTCCACTTCTACACTACCAGCCCCAACAAAGTCTCACAGAACTACAAGTTATTCCCTGACTGCTGCATCTTCAGCTGTTGCAACTCCTTGCGAGAAACGATCCCACTGTTTGGCATGGACCTCACAGAGCCCAATGTCAGCCTCAAAATCAAGCCCTGCCAGGCTTTTCATATAGATGAGACAACCCTGTTTCTTGGAGTTCTCAACAAATCAGCCCGCACACCGTGGAAGAGAACGTGAAGAAAGTTTGAAGAGCCTGGAGCTGGAGTTTGTTGCAACATCTGGCTATGAGTTTGAGACCTCAAAGAAGCTAAATTTTGCTGTCTAAATGGGTTTTTCTACTTCCACAACCTTTGGGAAATGGGCTCACCACGGTAGAGCTTTCATCCAGCAGACAAATCTTGGATACCTAAAATGAATGCGTTCCTCCTTCAAGAAACACGGAAGAGGAAGCTCTGGAAGCTTTCGTGGGGTGACTTTGCTTTGACTTTTCCCGCTCCTTCTGTCGGGACGTTGGAGGAGTCTAGAGCGTTCTACATGGAACTAGTTGGTCTACATGAAGCCTATAAGCTCTCTGTAGAGCCCATACATCTTGACGCCTCTTGGCACCGTATCTAGAGATGGCAATTTGGCTATATGATGACCCCAAGGACCCCAAAGGAACAAAGTCCACTTATCTCTCAGTCAGAAAAGTACGCAGGAAGATGAGTGTCAATAAGCTCCCTTTTTGGATGTGCTTGTTGCAATCTGACTCCGGAGGGTTTTTGAGCTACTTCTCCAAAGGTTGAGATTGTTTTACCAACTATGTCTCCAAGTTCATGTTCTACTTTAGGGCAAATATTCATCATTGGATGAAGGGTCATGGCTGCCATGAGGAGGACGCCTTGAAAATGGTCAGTACGATTTTCGACCATAATCAACTAGGGCTCATCAAGATTGCAAAGAGGAGTAGAAAAGGGTACACCTACGTAATATCTGGCAAATCTTCACTGATGGCCATTAATAGTAGATGGGTTATTGACTTCATTGCTGTGCAGGCGATCTTCGAACCTGCTAGCAGTGTTTTAAAGCTGACAAGGCCCAATGCTGAGGCAGTTTATATCTCTGAAAAATCGTCCTTACAAAGAGAGCTGATAAATTTCGCCTCTAGACCTCATCTAGGTCAGTCTTTTTTCTCGGGGATTCTGTCTTTACCTCAAGCAGCACCTAAGAGGGGTATGATTCTCCAGGCAGTGACTACAGCCGCATTTCTGATGATAACTCTGTTGATCTATGATCCTGCAGACAGTATCGTTTGGGCGCCCCTATGTCAGATAGAAATGCGTCAGGGGTTAGCAAGTTCTCTGGCTTATCGTCTCTCCCAGAGGAACTTGCCGGGGCAACCACTGAGGATGTTAGGGATTCAGAGGATGATATGTCTGTCTACACTCATGGTCATCTATATGCCATTAATATGACAGTTGACTCGGACGAAGAAGACTCCATCCCTCTGACTCCAAAGAGGTAAAAAATTTCGATCAGGATCCCCACCACACCCTCGTCCTTCCTTGACTTTCTGGCCGTTGAGTTTAGAGATGATGTTGCTCTTATGGTGAAGAGCATCCAGTTCCTGGAGGAAAGTATAGAGGAGGCAACAGGTAAAATGACAGATGGACATAACCTCCCTCCGGGTTTACTATCTGTACTTTAGACAGAAGGAAGCGCCTGAAGGAAGCGCCTCCAAAAAATCCAAATCCCCTCTTCTTCACCAGTCAAGAGAGATGCTGGAGACTTTCTCGACTGTTCTCAGTGAGACCTGCATGAGAACTTCCGGATCCGAAGAATACAAGTTTACTCCCTCTGGAGGGGTGGCCAACAATGAGTAGCCGCATAACTCCAGTTCATATCGGACGGTTTGCCAATTGGAACCACATATCGGGGTCAGACGAGTGGGGTTATCGGGCTCTCACGGCCAGCGGGCGACATGAGAAGTGCAATGTAGAAAATGACATGAGACTCAAAGACGACTAATCAGTGAAATCTTGGACAGATCTCTGACGTATGATGAGATGAGAACCTCACTCAACTCTCGGGAGCAACATTGCAGGATGACGAACGCACCACTGGGCACAGGCCAACCGTCAGCGGTAGCTGCAAGGAGGATGGATGATCCGAGAAAGTCGAACACTAACTCGGCCGGGTCTATTACAGATGTTAGACCTCAGGAAGTGTTTCGGTTCATCATGCGTCAATTAGGGGGCTGCTCGTCCTTTGAAGCTAAAAACATTAAATCTCTGTTAGTAATTTATCTTACGTCTAAGTTTGATGTCAACACTACACGCCTCTTAGAGCTTACCCACAATTGGCATCTTTCTTGGATTAACCACCTCTTTAAATGGTTTCAGGATCGAAAGGTGAAAGCCATTACCTTCTTTAATAGCCTTTCCTCTGAGTGTATATCACTTCATCAACTTGGAGGTGTTGGTTTAATAAAAAGAGATTATATACAACAATAAACTACAGGCTGGGAGGAGGACTTGGATGGTGGGTGTCCTAAAAGATCTTCATTAATTTACTAAAAATTTCTCGTGTGGTGGTAGCCTATCGTAATGGTTCTCCTCTCTCTCACGGCCTCAAAACTATCTACCAACAACACCTAAGACACATCTACTTTCATCGTCTCCCACCGTCCTGCCAACACAGGTTTTTCTCTCCACAAGAACTCTTCAACCATGATTTTACATTGCAATGCAAGGAGTGGCCTGCGAAGGGAGGAAAACTGATTCTCCGGATGGATTGCAACAACCCAATATCCACTGGTTTCTTTTGTCGCAACCTTGAATGGGCTGTTCTGGACCTTGATGAATTTTCTCACCATTTCAGTGGTGAGACTCCTCCTGCCATTCATATCAACGGCGACGGATGTTTCAATTTCGAGACCTAGAGGTGATCAATCTCAAGATCATTGCCTTCTCGGATTCCCCTCAAGATCACGGAGTTTTTCTGACATCACGTCAAACTCTGTGCTCGGACAGCCCATCTTCAAAATCTGCAGACCTGTTGGACGAAGGCTGGTCCTGGCAAATCAGAGATCGGTAGGCGACTATCTAAAAGAGTCAAACTCCAATTCGTCATTCACCGGATCCCTCTCCAAGAGGATCAAGTGACTCAGTTGTAACCCCTTGACTCCACTTTTCGACATTATCTTGTGACAATTCACAAAGAAATCACAGAGATCAGAGCCCATGATGAGAAAACTTGTTGGAAAATACTATTACCCTAACTACCGCTCTGCCCAGAGGTTAAATTATGGTATGATTTGTCTCACGCTCTACAACATCTACTGCACATCGAATCTGGTAGAGACAGAAATAGAGGGAAAATCATTAGGTTCGATGGTAGGTGCTCTAGCATAACTCCTGAAGTTGGCCAGTCGAGGATATTCTAAAAGTCTATTCTACTGTAGAGAGAAAAATATACAATTATTCCCTCTGACGATGAGTCTCCGAAAATCAGATCTACATTCCAGTTCAATGATAGCTCTAAACTCAGGCGATACAAGAAAGCTAATATTGTAAAAGTGAAATGTCATTTCGAAGATTCCAGAGACATGTGGAGAGCCATTAAAAGAGCCACTAAGCCTTTCGCCAGCTACAGTGTTACTAGGGTCACAACAGATGATAAAATAACACACAACACCAAAGAGACTATTGAGGAGGCAATTCAAAATAAGGTTAGGGGTAGATCTACGTTAGCACATGAAGCACCCATCATGAAAACATGTGTCAGTCTAAGACTTCGACTTCTCAAGAATGAAAAGGTTGCAAGGGACGTTATCTTGGGTGATTACGCTCCACCAGATGAGTTAGATGAGGCGATGAAACTAGTCTTTAGTGAAATTAGTAGAATTGGCAAGATCATTGGCCCAAAATCGAACCTGTCCTAGGGTTAGGTCAGAAGCAAAAGCGAAAGAATTCGCCTCTTCTTCCTGCTCTGGTATCCACTTCGTCCACTATAAGGTGGGCGTTAAGAGTAACCTCGTCACAGAGGTGATGGAGGGTCAGCTAAACCTTACCACATCCACAGGGATTCTTCCGGAGAGTTGGGGTGTTGGGTTCAAGATATGTTCTAAAAATCGCTGGAGTTGTTCTGGTAGAACAACTCCGCGCTATTCAACAATATGAAGCTGACTTTAACTTCTTTGACCTTTCTTCCTTGGAGGCTTGACACTGAAATCTACGGAAAAGGCCAATCTTTTTGCAGATGAACTCTATGGGAGGATCGGAAGCACAGAGCAAGACGCTAGGCTAAACAAGACTTTGACAATCGACCTCTCCAGTCAACTCAAACAAACATTGGCTATAGTTTCAGTGGACGCAGCGAACTGTCACGACATTATCATCCATGTCCCATGTCCCTCACTTGGTGCGCCCTCTTTGGTGGCAAAAAAAGCCGATTGAAGCGGCCTTGTACTGTCTTCAAAAGATGAAATTCTATCAGCATACTGAATACAGGGATTCGTCAACATGTCTAACTGGCACTGAAGATAAGTACTTCATGGGTCTGGGAGAAGGCAGTAGGGCGGCGCCGACAGCGTGGGAACAGATGAGTGAAGTCTTTTTGAACATACAAAACATATTGGCATGGGGCAAGCTTTACATTTCCTATTAAATCTCAATTTCGCTCGGCTCGAGCTGTATATGTAGATGACATCGACCCTCTTTCTTCCACTAGAGTCAATCACTTGATGATCTTCTCCCACACACCAAACGGATGTTTCTCTATGGCATGACCTGCTTTACCCGGCAAGAGGGACTTTCAAGTGGAAGAGCTGTAGCTGGTAAGACATTGATAACGTTGTTCAAATGACCTCTGTTTCTTCAAGCCGATGGATAATCTTGTCCTTAGAACCCAGACACCAGACAGTTCTCATAAGACGAGTAAACGCCTACCCCTAGATCAAAGTAAGAAAGTCCTAGGTATATTTAATGCTTCAAACAATGGTTTCAGAGCCCACTTTTCGTTTCTGGAAGAAAAGGTAAATTTATGACTCTCGAAGGTTAGATCAGTTTCACTTCCACTCCACTGTGTCAGGGTGGCCTAAAATGTTAGCTCACGCAAGGCCTTCGCTACTGTATTGGCACAATAACCAACCTCTTTCTAGAAGGCACAAGAGTACTAGACACACTAGCCTATCGCCTCCTTGCCACGCAGGGCAACTACATGAAAGTCCCCAAATAGCTGCGTCGCAACCCACTCTCCATTGGAGGTTTGACCCCTTTAACTTTCCAGTTGAACAACTCATAGAGCGCATCACTCTTTTTCTTCAGCACTATCGCTTCCCCAACCTAATCGAGAAAATTTTTGCCTTCATTTAAACTCTGCAATTCCAAATTGGCCACACGGGCAATCTTTCTCTCTTAGCTTTTAGAAGTGGGGTTCTCTCGCTCCCGATACCTGGGTATCGATTTTGTGGCAAGGTCTACAAGCGTCTGATATAGTTCTAAAGATACAAATAGACTGGATACCCCTTCCCAGATCAGGTGACAGTTTACTCATGGATCTGGCGTTGAAATTCGATTCTTCTACAGCCGGAATGAGGAGCATCAATCGGTGCAGAGTTATTGAACAAGCTCTTGTCCTATCAGACATAGTCATCGTAAACGGACACTACCTAGAGGAGTCGCTGGGGCAATAATTAGAGGTCGTTTGAAATATGAGTCTCTTCCAGAGTACTCTACGGTGGCATACTGAAGCTCCTGGCCTAATTATCTTATCTCCATTGCGTTCTTTAGAGGGCGCCACTTTCAATTCTTTCGTCCCTCAGAGCATCCATCTCACAGAATATGGGAGTGGCACTCCTTCGAATGCTTGCTGTATCGAAGAAAAACGAGACACTGAAACAACTCGTTCTTTTTCCACACACTCTATCATTATCTTTTTTCTCACGACAGTCCAAGAATCTTGCTTACGGATCACAGTCACTTTCCACTGGCTTCAGTTTCGAAGCTGAACTCCGCCGTTAAGCTACACTCTTCGGCCATAGGTCCTCCAACGACTCTGAGATCCTCATCTCTGTTTGACTTACTCTCTGATTTTGGTGGGGATTGAATGTGCCACAGGCGTGTTCATCTCTTCAGAATGAGAAACTATGCCAGAGACTTGGAGCAACTCTATTCAATGGCTCTTGTATGGGTGTGACAAATAGATCCATCTGAACATCGAAAAATAGAAATCGAAGAGGAATTGGCTGCATACTATACTATCGACAACTGGTGTTCACATGGAGGGCTGCTTTCAAGACCAAAGCACCTCAGTTTTTTCATATCGTGCTAAATATCTTATCAAGCTGAACTACTGGTATCCTTGGGTTGCATGTACTTTTCTTTGCTCTCTCCAATTCTATCACATTAAAGAATGAAGAGTGGAAATTTGGTATGGCGACAAAGTGCGGTACTCCTTACACCTGGTTTGGGTCTTTGAATGAGGTCAAACTCAAAGTGTGCCGACGTGCTACGATGTCTGAGGAACATAAAATCACGTCTGCCTGGCAGCAACTCATATCGACACGTATCTGGACACATGGAGCGGGCTCTCCTCTGGAAGGCTATATCACTCCCTCAAAAATTGAACTGCGTCTGTGATGAATGAGCTAATGTGCCTTAGAACAACCCACCAACCACAATTTGGACATTCTCCCACTGGAATTCGCTGCGGTTTAATCTATTGCAAAACTCACTTCGGGATCAACGAAAAATATCAGGCTTGCAGCGGGGCTTTACTCCCTCTGGAATTTCTTATATAGTAAGAAAAAAGAGGGCTCGAGTCATGATTTTTCGACATGGTCCCCTTGATCTCTCTCTGTGCGATATCTATAGTCTCATCTACCTTTCAAGTCTGGCTTTTGAAACAGGCTTTGGGGTTTTGTGGCAATGGGTCTCAGGTTTCATGCTACAGTAAAGGAGAATTCTCTTCCGCCTGCCAAAACTACGGATGCTTTGAGACGGCTTCATACCTATGCATCTATTCGGACAATCTTTGCAATAATCTGTTCATCAATGATGTGACAGACCTGGAATCCTGGCAACTGAAATACAAACGAACGGACCCTGAACAGGCTAATTTCACACAAAAGTATCCCCTCTTCCAGGGAGCAGTGCATTTCAGCTATTTTCTAGGATTGAGCAACTGGCTGCTGAACAGGAGATAGGCTGGAGAAGGTTTACGGAAGGGAAGATTATGAAATTATTTTTCTCTATTCAACGTGCTCATCTGCTGTTCTATCATCAATCGACCTCTCCCTCGGACTGGACCTCACAACTCATTACCAAACTGCCTCAACTCTTTTGCTCTCAATTATTACTCCACAACTTAAGCGCTGACAGGATTCAGGGCACGAGATTTCTTCAATCCAACAGAAATAAGCAACAGATCGAAGCACTAGCTGATCTAGACATAACATCAGTCCCTGATGAGTGCAGATTTCTTCTTGGAATCAATTTTGGTACTCTTGGCTCTGCGTCTTTGGAATAAAAGAAAAACTGGTTACCAGCTATGAATGCCTCCATGAAAGCGACCAACACACCATGACCAGTTAGACAACAGTCTAGCAGACTAGATGAGATTCAACGGATAGATCGCCTCTAACAGCAGCTCCTTAGATAGAGGTATCCCACTTCTCCTCTCTTTTTCACAATTGCACAGTTCCTTTACCAAGCATTTAAGCTGAAAGGACTTGGATGCAGAAAAAGACTTGGAGGCCGGAAAACACTTCGACGCAGGAATCGACTTTGAAACAAAAATTATTTAGTTGCCGAGGGGACTCGAAGGCCCGAGAATACTTGGAGGTCAAAAGGGCTTTGGGGGCCGGTAAAGCTCGGAGGCCAAAAAAGACTCAGAGGCAGAAATGTCTTGGAAGTGAAAAAACTTGAACATCTGAACAGAATTGGAGGCTGGAAAACCAGAGAAGAACCAAAGGTTGGAAAAAAAGTAGAAGGCCTTATTGGCTGGAGACCGCAAATGACCTTGAGACCAAAAAAGAATTGGGTGTCGAAAAAGACTGGGGATAGAAAAGACTTGGAAGGAGAAGCAGACTCAGAGACAAAACCGAAAACTACCTGGAGACCAAGATCACCTTGAGGCAAAAATTAGCTGGAGGCTAAAATGACTTGGAGATGAAAACAGACTAGGGGACCGGGAAAGACTTGGAAGCCGCAAATGACTTTGATGCCAAAAATGACTTGGTGGCCGAGAAGACCCAGAGGTCGAAGAATACTTGGAGGCCAAAAGAGCCTTGGAGGCCGGAAAGGACTCGAACGCCGAAAACTACTTAGAGACCAAAAATGACTTCGAAGCTGAGAAGACTTGGAGATTTAAATGGAATGGGAGGCCAGAAAAACTTGGAGGCTGAAAATGGCTTGAAGGCCGGAGATGACCTGGAGGCGGAAGATGACTTGGTTGGCCGGAAAATACCTGGACACTGGAAAAGATTAGGAGGCCTAAAGGGATGGGGACAGGAAATGACTTAAAAGCCAGAAAAAATTGGAGGTCAAAACAGACTCAGCCGGAAAAGACTTGGAGGCCGAAGCCGACTTGGAGACCGAAAAACAGCTTGATGGCCAGAAATGACTTATAGGCCAAAAATGACCAGCAGACCTAAACCACCTGGAGAAAAAAATGTACTGGAGGCTGAAATGACTTGGAGATCGAATCAGACTCTGGGACCGGAAAAGACTTGGAAGCCGAAAACGACTTCAAGAACAAAAACGACTTGGTGGCCGAAGCGACCCGGAGGCCAGAGAATAGTTGAAAGCTAAACGAATATTAGAGGCTGGAACTGACTTGGAGGCCGAAAACGACTTGGAGGCTAGAAAAGACTTGGATGGTGGTAACGAGTTGGAGGCTGAAAGAGACTCGGGGGCTGAAATAAGTTAGAGTCGAAAATGACTTTGAGGCTGAAAAGACTTGGAGGCCAAAACAGAATTGGAGGCCGAATACGACATATGTTACGCCAAAGCCTCTGTCTTTTGATAGATATAAGTACCTTTGTATGAAAATCTTCTATTTCATATATTTCCCCTTAGGCCTTGAAAAATACACTGTCAGGAAGCAAAACTTTCCTAACTTATCTTCAACAGAGGTCTTATTAGACACTCAGATTGGGTCTTTGAGGTCAGGTCCAACACACTGCTCGGTAGATTGGTAAGACCTCAACCCACTCAGCATTCCCGGAACTGCCTCATTAGGCCTTAATCCCCTTAGCCAGGCGCATAGAGTTGGTCCTTTGAGTCGTCCCCATTTCTGACTGGACGCTAGTACATAAAAGTGAGGCCCCAGAATTGCCATCACGTCTTCTGTAGAAAGTACTTTGTCAGGGAGATAGACACCATTGACAAAATGGCCGGTCAAAAAGAGATCAAATGCCTTATCTGTGGGAAAGTAGTACTGCCAAGCTGTGCGGAAACGCCCTAAAAGAGATGGAATTGGTGAAAAGCTTGGCAGAAGCATCAGTTGTCTATCTTCTGAAGAGTTCAACCTTCTCTTCAACTCCAATGCGGCGTCTATGAGAACGAAGATGAAAATCACTGGAATCTCTGGTTGTCCGTTCCTATCTGATAAACGGTTCCATCCCTAAGAGATCAGGAAGGTAGGAGTATCCATTAGAAAAAACATCAACTACTGCTAAAATTGCAGCTGGCAGAGAAATTGATTATCCCATTGGCACAGAACTTTTGGCCCGTGATGAAGCGTCACTAGAGGAATCTTTAATTATTCTCTCAGAATCTCTCATAATCACTCCTGGTTTGCCCTCTCAGAACGTGATTTTGCCATCCACATTACTCAGTAGTTCAGGTTGAAAGCCTACATCAGCTCATACTCTCTCCAAATCCATTATTTTCCCGGAGATGAAAGCACCTCCTGAATTGTTAGTCGCAAAGGCTGGAAGCGCCACTGATCATGACACAGAGGTAAGAAAGTAGAAACTTTTCTGGAATCAAGGTTTACTACGCCACTCTTCGTCACAAACATTGGCTTTTAATTCCAGGCGAATAGGTCTTTTGGCCTTTTTACTCGATCTTTCAGTGCCTATCTCACTCTTCAATATTGATGGAGCTGATGGCTGATCCAGATAGTGAACAGCCATCTAATGACCCCAAGGAGACGTCACCAGAAAAAAATATGGATTTACCTGTTTCAAAGAGTCCGTGTCAAGGCTCCACAATTTCATCTTCTCTATGACACGCTCTTGGGCAAGACTTCTGACTGGACCTCCTTCCTTCTCCTTTTGACTACAGCTACTTCAGAGTCGGTCATTGCTGAATGGATCTTTGCAATAGTCGCACAAATCTTCCAGGTCGACTTATTTGTCGACTTGAAGGACTCAAGCTCTGACTTCATCATGTACCCTTTTGCCTGACTGGTCGATATCGTGGAAATAACCCAACAGGCCTGCAACCTTTTTTCCACTCACCACCGATTCATTCTTTCCTCTACGAGATGAGATGGGTTCCAATACCTCGATATTCTAGCGAGAACGAGGTTTTATTACAGGAGGAGTTTCGGGAAGAAGAGGAGGAGAAAGCTAGGTTTGCCAGAGAAAATTGAGAAACAAACTTGAACCCCTGGCTGCAGGACTTTTTCACTTGCAAACTCGGCTCCTTTCAGACTTTGCACGCCCTCGAACACAACAATTTTTCTGACTGCATCGCTCTCTCGCCTCTTACAGAGTGCTCTGGCGGTGATAATAACGACTTCAGAAATGAGCTGCTCAATACCTTGGCGATGAATCACGACTGTTATCGCACAGTCTGATGAACCTCAGGGAGGTGGTTCTCTTCAGAGCTTGATATTACTTCAGTATCTCTCGTCAGCGGCGAACAGGCCCCCAGATGATTGTCGTAAAAAGTGGAACCTGTTCTGTTCATCGAGCTCTAGGTAGATTTCTTTGTTTGGCTCCAAAATAGGATTCGGAGTGTATCGTTGTTTCATATTAGCTGTGATTTTAACTTCCAGGGAGCAAGCTGTAAAGAGTTAAGGACTACGATCTGGAGCATTGGAGTTTCCGCTGGTCGACAAATAAGCTATAAAGTTTTTGAGTTGAATAACTGAAATGATCTTTGTTCTGGGCGAAAAACATGTACTTTTTAGTGTCTTCGATTTTTTAAAAATCGTAGTTTTATAGGTTTTGAATTGTCTTGTGTAAAAGGTTAAGCGTTGGATCGATAAGAAACTACGTAAAAAGGAGTTTTCTTCTTGTGTTTATCACGTCAAACTTTTTCCCGACACCTATACAATCTCCATCTTTTCACCTCCCACAATAAGTTTTCTCTTTCTTTTCTCGGTAGTGTATGCCGCAATGAAGGGAGTACTTTACTCAGAGCACAAGCAGAGAGCAAAAGACCCCAACTCTCGAACATATGAGGTTAGGATTGCAGATCCGAATCAGGAAAAAAATCGGAGCTAAAGCTTTCTTGATCCGTTACTGAAGATCTAAGAGTTGGTGTGTCAGCAGTAAATCAGAGTAGAGATCTGAGAGGTACTTCCTGTGATTCCTACCTTCCACCATGGGCTGCCAAGACCCTATATAAACGAGCGTCAGTAAGTGTCGGAGTTCACTGATAATGAACTCTGGGAGAACATTCGTAGTTTCTTTGAAGGAACTAGAGGGGCAAAAGTCCAGGTCAGTTAGAGCTCTGACGTGACAAGTGTGCGCTCATTCCGAGAGGGACGTTTTTAGACGACCATGCCGCAGAGAGATACCTCTGGATCAATGGCATTGGGTAAGGAATCTGGTGTGGTTGCCTGCATCAAATTGTGTGAAGGACCTCCATTCCACTTTGCCCGACTTTCCAAGCTTTATCTAATTCGCTAGAAGAATAGATGTGACAAAGTTCGACCAATCCGCAGGATGTTTCCGACAGACATTAGCGCAAAAGTAAGATCCTTGATACCTTCTTCCAGTATAAAGGAATTTTCGTAACAGGTACCTTCAATTGTAAAGTGCTTTCGAAGAGCAGGTAAGATGAGAGCAGATATTTGGGTCAGGCCGTCATGTAAATGAGAAGACTTTTCTGGGGTGAGAGGTCTAAGAAGAGATTTTCGAGCGTCCATCACTCGTAGCCAGAGGATGCATTTGGAGGAGGGTTCTGTGGGGAAGTATCTGTCGAGTCCTACGAGGTGAAGAAACCTCGAATGGATAGTGCCAACATTATGCGTTGCATAAAAAAGCACTTTCATCTTGGAAGAGGTCGAGAGCCAAGGAAGTGTGGTTATGAAATTCAAGGACTTCGAACTTTCGTGATGTGCGAGTGTTCACTAAAAGGCGGTAGCGGTCCAGATTTAGGAGGAGGGAAGTCAAGAAATGGGGCCCGACTCCTAACAGCATTAAGAGGGCTATGTAGCTGAGAAATTTTTTCTCCCCGGGAGCATTTATAACGATGTATGTCGCCCTCCTTCTCTTTCTGGATGAATTTGAGAACCATCGATATGGCCTCATCAAACCTTCGACGGACATCCGTCCCTGTGGTCTCTTTTACCCTGAATTCCAGGATGATCTTTTGGAGGTCACTCTTCTTGACGGGGGAGGGGCTTTGGAACTGGATCGCTGAAAGTGATTTTCCGGCCCGAGGGCTGGAGAAGACTCCCTTAACTGGAGAAAGGTCAGAAGAAAGTGGCGTGAATATGGCTCGCTCTGACGGAGGATCTCCTGCTCGAGCCCCTTCTTCACGATTTCTTCTGCCCTTAGTGGTAGACTTACATAGTCCAGCTGAAAGAGTACCGGTGACTCGGCAGATCTAGTGTTGCAATTTCGGGACTTCTGGAGTTAGAATCTGTAGGACACTTGGAGGAGAGTAGATGGGACGTGGGTGATGTCTAAGCAGAAAGATCATCAAACATGGTGATGGCGTCTATATCGGTGATTATCGGGTCGATCGAAGGAACTGTAGGCCGTTCCTCCATACCTTTTGTTGTCGTTGCCACTAGGGAGGAAGGGCCTCGGAAATCGAAGCGTTTGGGCTGGGAGGGTAGTCGAGAAGCAGTGGGGCGATGGCTGCCTCACCTTTCGTGTCTATCGTTGGAACAGCTACTGTTGGCAGCGGTGCTGTGGCTAAGCTGGATGTTCCTCTCCCCTATTTCCCTCACCCTGGCATGTCAATGAACTTATCCATTATAGACGAGGCGTTTGGAGTCTTTTGTCGGGTAGATTGCTTGGAAGGCATCGTCGAGAAGCAGTAAGAAGGATTTCGTTAAAAACCGATGATAATTGCCTGTGGAAATGAGGGATCCAAAGCAAGGATCGGTTAAGAAAAGAAATTAGTTGTGTTTTCATAAAATAAGTGTTGTAATCCGCTTCGAATTCACAGACCAACGGTCATTGTCCTGAAGGTCGAATTGTCTCGTAGCAGATGCGTAGGCTTAGTATTAGGCTACGTACGTAGATTATTTCGAGAAAATTGAAGATGAAAATCACTTTTGCGTTACTCTC